>CM039139.1:8895620-8997773 GCA_022036555.1 Microstegium vimineum | reverse complement strand
GTATATAAATTCAGCTAAATTTAAGACTATTTGGTTCAGCACTATTTAAGAATAATATCATCTTTAGGACGGAGCGAGTAATATATTTATTATAAAAAATAGTTTTCAAGGATGCACCTTTTGTTTACCTTAACATATTTCATGGGAATTACATCATGTGTCAATATTGACCCATACTAAATCCTAAATCCTATATCAATAAAATCCTAAATCCTAAATCCTACATACATCCTAAAGCAAATCCAACAGCAAATCCTAAATCCTAAACCAAATAAACCTAACTCCTAGATACATCCTAAGTCAAATCCTACCTAAGTCCTACAATAAATATTTTCTACATCATATACTCCATCAATCCTACATCCTATAGCTTATCATAACTAAATCCTACAACTATAGCAACTACAAATGCAAGGAAATGGAAAAAACAAAAAAAAACCTTACCCAACGACCCGGTCGGTAACCGCTCGGGGGGGTCGGTAACTGCTGCGTCCGGTCGTTAACCGCCGGGGGGGAGGGCGCGTGGCGGGCTGGTCGGTTACCGACCAAATCTCTCGGTAACCGCCGCCGTCCGGTCGGTTACCGAGGGGCGCGGTCGGCTGCGGGCGGCGCGGGGGCGGAAGAGAAGGGGGCGGGCACGGATAGGGTTCGGGGCGCGGACACCGCCCCCCCCCCCCGGCCGACAACTGCTTAAATAGGAGGCGTTTTTCGGCAATGGGCCGCATGGGCCCTTAACGGGCCTCACGGTTTTTTTCTTTTTTCTTTTTTTTTCAAACTTAAACACGTCCAAAAAAATAGCAAATGAACTGCAATTTGAAAATTTTTTACACCATTGGACTCTATAAATCGTGAACTATTTTTAGGAATTTTTTCAGAATTTTTTTTAAAAAAATTCAAATTTGAAATTTGAATTCAAACCGGTCACCAAACCGAACCGTTCGGCGGCGGTTGGTCGGTTACCGGTCGGTAACGTTACCGACCGGTAAGAAAAACGCTGCTTTCTACTATATAGCTAGCTTTAATTTTTTTTTCTGTTATAAAATCCATAATAAACATTTTAATAAGGTAAAGACTTTGTTACTGTCGTCCGTATTTTATACGGAGCGCACGGCTCCGCCCTCACCCTCACTGCCGCACTCGCCTGCAAGGACTCTCATCTTGCACTTGCCCGCACTCGCTCGTCTTCCACGCGCGGCTCCTACCTCCTCTCCCTCGCTCTCTCTCTCCCAGGTGACCAGCTCGCGAACTCCGACGAGGGCGCAAATCTGGTGGCGGCAAGGACTCTCTCCCTCCCTCCCTCCTCTCTCTCCTGACGACCTCCTCCCCAACTCGGGCGAGCAGATCCGGCGGCGGGTCGTGGAGAATTCGACCAGGTAGGTCCTCCTCCGATCTAGGGTTCCGGCGAACTTCCCCTTGTCTTCCCCAACTCCGGTGGGCTATAGGATGGCCGACCGGGGGAGGTAGATAGGCCAGACAGTGGTGATGGTCGATGGGCAGTTTAGGGAGGTTTAGGGGAGCTGGCGACGGAAGGGGCAGTCGGGCCAGGTCGGGGTTGGGGATCTCCGGCCATGGCGGCGGCGGTGGTGGGGAGGGGAAGAAGGTGGCCGCGGCGGGGCGGTGGACGGTGGCGGGGGCGAGTTCGAGGAGGAAGAAGGTCAGAGGAAGAAGACAGTCTTGTGTGCGGCCTAACGCACGCACGACCATAATTTAGTCGCGTCCAATAATAGTATGTTTTGCTCGGTCATCTTTTGTATGTCACACAAAGAGATTTAGCAATTTCAAATCAGGTTGACCTTACCTTTTCCTCGTTCCCCGTGCTGTCGGCCTGTTGGGCCAACTATTGGGTCAGATGCCAGACCACAGCTTGTGTTGTACTATACGCCTGGTTCAGGCCAAATTCATCTAATGGACTGCGATTTCGTGATCCGACTACATGTAGGATTCGGCCCGGCACCGACTAGGAAACAGCCTGACTCCGAGTCCACATGTCGTCCGGTTGTTCCGATTCTCAATCCGCGCTACAAAACTGCTGGATGGTGGCGCGCAGCCCGTGTGTTCGTCGTGCCGTCGTCTCCTGCAACTTTCAGGCCATGGCAACCGGCGTTCCGCAGGAACCTGAGCTCCAGGCACCGGCGATCTCTCACCACATCGGTGAAATCCTCTATCATCTCGGAAACAGTAGGATTGTCCTTGTCTCCGCGGCGCCAGGCTCCGGCAAGTCCACGGTGCTCCCCCGATACCTCGCCAGTCATGGCTTCGGCCCGGTCATCTGCGCGCAGCCCCGGCTCCTCGCGGTGACCGTGGCCTCGTCAAAACCCAATCAGGACGACGTCTGGTTCACGACCACCCGGGTGCTCATCGACATGCTGTGCGGCGACAGGTCGGCATTCGCCGCGGCGGCGTTCCGGACCATCGTAGTCGACGAGGCACACGACCGCACGCTCTGCACCGACCTCCTCCTCGGGGCAGTCAAGGCCGCCGTGGCGTCGAAGGAAATGGGACACCTCAACGTGGTCGTCTGCACCGCCGGCGGACCGGAAGACAGCGCGCTCAGCGACTTCTTCTTCGGCGCGCCGACCGTCGCGTTCCAGCGCGCGGCGCACCCCGTCGCGGTGCGCTACTCGCGGGGGCCCATGCTCGACATGGTGAGCGCGGTGGTCGAGGAGGTGACGGACATCCACAGGTCGAAGCCGCCGGGCGACGTGCTGGTGTTCTTGCCGGACGTCATCCGCATCCTGGAGGCCTACGAGAAGCTTGGGCGGCTCGACCTGCCAGGGCTGGTCCTCTGCCTCATCCACGACAACCTCCCGGAACGGTTCATGGGCCACGCACTGGGCCCTGCGCCAGGTGGGTCGAGGAAAGTCGTGCTGGCGACGGACGTGGCCGAGACGGCTGTTCTGGTCCCCGGGATCACGTACGTCGTCGACACCGGCGTGCTGTCAGAGGACCCGCTTGCGATGGTCTCCAAGGAGGCGGCGATCAGGCGGGCAGCGGTGGCCGGCGCCGCCTTTGCGGGGCACTGCCACCGGCTCTACATGGAGGGCGACTACGATGGATTCCAAGAGCACACGGTTCCGCACGTCAAGCGAGACCACGGCGCGCTCGACAAGCTCGCGCTCATGCTCAAAAGACACGCTGCTGATGGCATGCCGGACTTCGAGCTTCTTGACCCACCAGTGGCGCCATCACTTGAGAATGTTGTGGCTGAGCTTGTCGCCAGCGGCTACTTAGATAAGCATGGCAAACTGACAGAGAAAGGGGAACGTGAAGCATACGATGAAGACTAGGCGTGAATTCGTTCTTTTTTTGTGCACTCTTGAATGTACGTAACGGACTGTTGCAAGATTCACTCCCTCTGCAAAAGCTACGAGGTCACCAGAAACAGATATTGCGCTGAATCATAGTTTTGTTGGAATCATTTCTTTATAAACTACCGAGTGCTATACACTACAAAATTTCTAAGTGAGAAATTGCACATTCTATACATCATACGTGGAAACTACACCTGAAAACATCGGGAGTAAGACTGCACGCGCTATTTAGAGTTCATTGCTAAGGCCCAGTTCATCTTCAAGGTCATCTCCCTCTTCAAAGAGCCTGAGGAATCGCGCCTGGTCTCGCTCCCTCTTCTTCTTCTGCCAGTACTTGTAGCCCCCGAACGAGGCAATAATGACAAGGACTGAAGCAAGAACACTAACTATTATGATGACAGGAACAGATGTCTTCTTAGTTTCCAAATCTTCGCTAGGTTCACGGTTTCCATGTCCTGGCAAAAAAGAAGCATCTTTGACATTAACTACTATCGATTCAACAGGGAAACTTCATCATCAAAGATGCTGCAGAGGCATTATCCATGAATCTAGACAACCTCATAGCCAAAAGAAAACAAACTGCAAGGAATTATCTTAGACCATCGAAAAGCAACGGTAAATCCAGCTAGCTCATAGGAAAAATGTCTAAACAAACAGAAAGGAATAGGTATTGGATATCAGCGGTACCAGTTGAGGCAGTGCAGTTTGGACATAGGAATGTTGCATTGAACTGGCCTTCCTTAAACCGGGTGTATTTTCCACCCTTGAAATCACTCGAACACATCTCCCATTCATCATAGACATCATCAGGTTTAAATGTGTCCTCCTCATACAAACCACACCGCTTGCATTTCTTTTCTGGAAGCTCTGTTAAGGGCTGCCAAAATTGCACAATTCAATGTATGATGCTAACAAAACAATGAGTAGTGACAAACTGATGATCAATTTTAAGTACTAAACCAACAGTACGACTTGCCTGCCATGATTCTTCACCCTTAAAGGTATATAGCGTGTGCGCCTCCTTCACATCTGGCAAAACTGTTTTGTTCGCTCCATTGCACCGGAAAGCCACTGTTGGTTTGCCAAACCATTCATGAGTGGTAAATATCTCAACAGTATCGAGTGTGACTTGCCTCGATGAAATTGTCCCTATACAATTAAGCTCATCAGTGATGCACAAATAATTATTGAAGCAAATAAACAAAGGAAATGGTCCAATTTTAGTCCCCACAACTCTTTGATAGTTTTAAAAATGGTCCATCATCTATAGCACATTTATCTTTTGTCCCTGCCTCTCAAAACCAGATGACAAAAGACCTTTCCCTCGATATAGCCGTTTTTGCACAAGTGGCATAAGGGACTAGGATCTGACGTGGGTGTGGCTTCTAGCTGCTGACCTCAGCCTTCTATTATTCTCTCCTCTCTTATGATCAGCTTCGAATTCCCCATTCCTTCGCTGCCTGCTGCACTCAAACCCCACCAGCGCAACACAATTCACGCTGCCTGCACTTCCCAATCCGGCTAACTACCTATGAAATTGCACTGCCACACCTCCAATGCTAATCCGCGCCACAGTGGCACTGCCGCACCCAAACCACACTGCCAGTCTATCCCAGTGGCATGGCCATGTGCCACGTTCACAATATGTGCCTTCCCGACCCATCAGCCGTCTCACAGGGCAAGCTCTGGGAACACAAAGGTAAGCACGGGCGACAGCAAGGTACATCGCTGCCCTGTGTTTGCAGTGAAAAAAACAGCTTCTGCAGCTTTGTGTGCTCTCAAATAAACAAATCAAACTATCGAAGCACAGGCTTGACTAATCAAGCAAACAGATCTGATGGGAAACAGAACTTCAGACCTTCTGGTATCCAGATTTTTTTGCCCACCAGGAGGGGAAAATAAGGGGGTATACAGAGATCAGAAAAGGGGCAAGTCAGAGAGGACTGCGCATCACATATGCAAAAGTGCAAAACTAGCTGGAGTTAGTGGACCCAGGGAGGACTGATGTTGAACAGTGTGGTAAGATGACTGGTATTAGAGATGAGGGACCATTTTTAAACCATCGCATAACAAACATGTTAAAGTTTTACAATCCAGTACAACAGTACAAGTATCACCAATCAAGATGGCAACGGGTACAAACCCGCTGGGTTTTGCCATCCCAAACCCGTGCCCACGAACAAAAATCTTACCCGTTAAAAAACCCATGACCCGTCACGGGTTTAATTTTAAGCCCAAACCCATGCCCGCTCGGGTGACGGGTACCCGTCGGGTCGCCCTGTGCCCGCAAAATCATTTTTCCAAACTACTACATGGAAGAAGCAGAAGCTAGTGCTTGTTATATGTACATCCTAATCGAGGAAAGAATCCCACTTCATCGACAGGCCCTGCCTTTTGCCAAGCGACACGTGCCCTCCCCGGTTGGGCTGGCATTCCATCGAGCCATTGCAGCTCGTGCACACGCAGTTCCGGTTGCGTACTTGCGTGAGTCTCTGTCACGTCAGTTCTACGCCGTGTCTACCACGTTATCATAGTTCTCTCCTCAGTGTGCACGGAATAAATCGGCAACCATGGGTTCCTCGGCGGCGTCTCCTCCCTGCCTTCATCCGTCCTCCGGTCTCAGCACCTCCTCTCCGCGGCTCCGCCCCGGCGCCCCCTAGATCTGGCCGGCGGTGGACCATGGGAAGGGGCATCTGCGTCCACTCCACCATCCCCTCCCCTGTTCTCTCTCTTTTCCATTCTCTCTCCCCCCCATGGACCTCCCCACGCCGCCTGCCATGGACTTCACCGAGCCCGAGCTCCTCATGATGCTCTCCATCTGGCGGCTCGCGCAGCTGCTCCTCGCGCGGGGCTGGAGCTCCTCGCGCGGCGGGGGACCGTGCGGCGGCGTGTGCTCCGGTGGCTCCTCGCGCTGGGGCGGAGCTCCTCGCGCGGCGGCGCGTGCTCCGGCGGCTCCTCGCGCAGCGGCCCGGCGCCTGCTCACGCGGGCAGAGCTCACCATGCGGGGGCGCGGCGGCCATGGCGGGCGGCGGAGCTCGGGGTCGCGGCACGGCGGCCCTTTCCTCCTCCTTCTCCGGCGGCGCGGCACGGCGGCCCTCTCCTCCTCCTTCTCCGGCGGCGCGGCGGCGGATCCGGGGCCCTCCACCGACGCGGATGCGGCTCTCCTCCGCTCCACCGGCGCGGACGTGCGCGGCCTCCTCGGTCCTCGCCATCTCCTCGTGCTCCACGGTGGCGGGCCCCACGCGTGGGTAGCGTCCGTCCGCCATCTCGCTGCCTGTGGCGGATGAGGCGCGATACCGGCCAGCCGAAAGAACCTGGTGGAGTGGTGGTGGAGCACACTCCTGCAACGCTCGACGGTGGCCCGCTCAGGTCCTTGCCGAAGTAGACATAACAGGTTGCTTCCCTCTTTTTTTTTTGTCAAAGCCAGACACTGATGAGGTTCTGGTTTTTGCTCTCTCCCCAATGTTTGTTGCAGAACTAGAACTACGAATCTCATTTATTTCACTTCGGTTTGTATGTAGCAAGCTTCTGTGATTAGACATCTTCTCTGCAAACTTTATGGTTAGCTCTTCCTATTGGCAGATTTCATGCTGTTCTTATAAACTTAGCCAAAAAACCGGGCAATGTTAGTACTTGGTTGTTTAATTCTAAATATGGATAGCAATAAGCACCTAACAATTCCTTCTAGCATTATGATGGGGATATTGCAGGTTATGCTATAGCGATGGACCTTTCAAGTGAAAATACTGATGCCTGCCCCTTTCAGGCTTCAAGAACGCTTTTCTGCCTTTTTTATCATTCAGACATGGAGTAGTCCGAGTGAGTTTATTTTTTCATCTAAAAAATGAAGATTACAATTTCTTCACCAAACTGTTAGTTCATCTAAGCCATACAAAGATTGCAAGTAAGATTGTTTTAGCTCATTTGTGAGTTGACCATGCTTTTTATCATCTGCTTCCTATTAGTATACATTGAGTACTCCCCTGCACAGCCTGCAGAACATTTGAGCAGTGGAACACATTCTCAATATGAACAGAGATGTTGAACAACTAGAATCTGTAAGTAGTATATGTGGTATGTTGCAGGCTTACTATAACGCATTCATATGCGTGAATATTTACAGGCATACGATGATATGGGCATCTAACTGACATTGTTTTACTTGATTTAATGGGTTTTATCCTTCAGCACAATGTGCTCTTCTAAAACTAATTCAATTTTCATAACTTATTTTGGAACTACCATATCTTAATGGGTTACCTTCATTCTGATGCTCAACTATGTAATAGTTATTTATTTATTTTAGCGATTAAATCGCTCAGTCCCTATTCCTTGCAGAGAACATTGTGCATCCATGGAGTTGTAGCCCTCGAGGACTCGACGTCGTCAATGGGCAATAGCCCATGAGGTCCATCAGATCTACGGGGGTTCATTTCTATTTGTTTTACAGAGAGTTAATTTCTATTTGTTTTGCAGATGCCCTGAGATGTCATGGTCGCATGTTTCATGGTAATTACTTGATCCCCTTTAAAGATAATCATTGCCAACTATCTATGGTAGTCTAATTCTGTATGGATTTGTGTGCCACCTCGAGGATTAGGAAAATTGGCACTTTAGGGATCAACGCAATGCAAACGGTATGCAAATCATGAACTTCCTCATCTTGTGCTTTCCACGTCATAAGAAAACCAAATCGTAACTATTCATTTTCTTCATGTTGTTAACATCTTCACAGCTATGTTCAATGAGTCGCTCTATCTTCATGGGGTCCAAACGCATGGAAAGTGCTACCAAAAGGGACCACGGCAACAGGGTCACATAACCATCTAAATTCACTGGCCTTCATGTTGTCTATGTGCCAACATTTGTTTCTTATTTCCAAAGGCGTTGCCTCCTTGATCTACCATTTGACATTACCTCTGCATTTGTTTCAGATTAACAGATATGTTATTCATGCAAAGATTAAAAGTGTTATGGCTCATATCACTAATCACAGTGGTATTTGGCCTGCATTCAGTGTAACAAGAGTTGTAATATGATGGGCTCATGGCTTGCCATTAATCGAGTTGTTCCCATATTGCTGATCTAAGGATTGGACAAATAAGAACTTACTAGCAGTGAAGTCCGATCCATGATGCATGCTTAATAGTTCTTGCAAATGCCATCTTAAAATATGTTCATGTTTTAACCTTAATGTTATGCATAACTGGCATCCTTTTTTAAAAATATAAGTTACAACGCTTCTTGAAATGAGAACTCAATATATTTTTCTATATACACGTAGCCTGACGTTGCGCAGGTCAGATGAAGCAAGCCTGTCAGGCATCAGCTCGTAGATCGACTGCGCGCGCGGCGAAGCGCGCGTATCGTCCTAGTTATTTTATAAGAGTCATAACTTTCTGTCACTCACATGAGGACACGAGGTGGTACTATTTGCACTGCAACCTGCTGCTGTGCTGTGGTGCCGAGTATAGCAGCCCTAGTTCTTGTATGCTATATTTGTTAAGTAGTTCGTGACTGTTGCATGCTTGTAATGGCTGAGCTTTGATGAAGATAACTTGTATATCATACCTGATGAGCTTGCTATCCTCCTATGATATGCTTGTATCATACTTAGTTAAACATTTTCAAGTGCTGATGTATGTATGGCATAGTCATGTACTTATGTAGGTTGGTTCAATAAATTGCTTGCTATCTTTGATGCTAGCCTTGAGTGGTAGTAGTTAGTAATTTGCTTTCTAATGTGCTTATGTATGTATGACATAATATTGTGCTTGTGTTGGATGCTTGTATATGTATCTCTTGTGACCATTCTTCGCATTCATACATGTGCATCTTGCATCTCATTTAGGTACGCTAGGTACACTACGTGGAGATGCGATGGTTGGAGCCAAACCCGAAGACGGTGTTTGGTGGAGCTAACCTAAAGGTGGTGTTGCTGGATGAATCCAAAGGATGGAACAAGCCGGAGTACAAGCGTTGATCCGAAGAGCTCGCCAAGCGAGTGTCATCTAACCATCACTGACTTGTGTCGGTTCCCAAGGCAAGCCCCGGAGCATTATTCACCTCCCTGATTCTATTTAAAGTATTTTACTTACAATACAACCACTTGTTTGTGCATTAAGTTAACAGGAGTTGAGATGAAACCTTTTGCTGCATTACATCTCCTTGTCCACTAAAAAGAACCTCGTAGGCCCAGGATCGAAACCTCTGCTTAGCCATGCTTAGACCGGTAGCGTGGGTGGTCTACCATCCCCCACACAGATAGGTTGCTGGTCACAACATCAACAACATCAACAAAGCCTGTAGTCCCAAGCAAGTTGGGGTAGGCTAGAGTTGAAACCCAACAAGATACCCAAGTCATGGTTCCGGCACTTCGATAGCTGCTTTCCAGGCAATCCTATCCAAACATAGATCTCTAGATATATCCCAAGCTTTTAAATCCCTATTCACCGCCTCCGCCCATGTCAACTTCGGCCTTCCTCTGCCTCTCCTTATATTATTAGCTTGGCTTGGGACTCCACAACGCACTGGTGCATCTGGTGGTCTCCTCTGGACATGGCCAAACCATCTCAACCGATGTTGGACAAGCTTTTCTTCAATTGGTGCCACCCCTAGGCGATCACGTATATCATCATTCCGAACTCGGTCCATTCTTGTGTGACCACAGATCCAACGCAACATGCACATTTCTGCAACACTCATTTGTTGAACATGTCGAGCCTTTGTGGGCCAACATTCGGCTCCATACAACATTGCAGGTCTAATTGCTGTCCTATAGAACTTGCCTTTTAGCTTTTGGGGTACCCTCTTGTCACATAGAATGCCAGAAGCTTGACGCCACTTGATCCACCCTGCTTTGATTCTATGGCTAACGTCTGCATCAATATCTCCATCCCTTTGTAGCATCGATCCCAGATATCGGAAGGTGTCCTTTTTAGGCACGACTTGACCTTCCAAACTCACATCTCCCTCATCCTGAGCCGTTGTGCCAAAGTCACGGTTGGCTATATTTGCTATCGTGGAAAATAACCGTGTGGAAGTAATAAATCGAGACCGGGCGGACAAGGTGTTGTGAGCCACTTGACTTAGAGGTCTTGTGAGCGGGTTCTCTCCGCCTGTGTCGCTAGGCACTGGATCGTGGTTGGACATCTGCCGAGATTGAACGCATGCCTCCTTCATAGCTGGCCGAATAACTCGTTTCGACCGCGAAGCCTAACTCTGTATGTTCGGGCCGGAACCTCCCCCTACTTGGGTCATGAAGACCGCGAGCGGCATACTAGACCGTGGGCAAGTACCCTGATCGTCCTGGCCTGGCACCATGGGCAGGCAATGCTTGTTCGACCTGGCTATCCGTGAGTCGCTACTCATGCCTGTACATGGAGAACCGCGGCTACCCGAACTATAATGAAGGTGACCCGTATAAGTGTGTCAGCAGGCATACTTGGGTGTGATTGAGGAATAAACCTCCAGCTGGATTGGAATTCGATTCGAATCGCGGTCTCTCCCCGTCAGTGAGAAACTTGAAAGATCTTCCTCCCACTGTAGAAACATGAACTCTCATAAGTAACCAAAAGATGGTTATATGGTTTATGCCAAACTAGATATGGTTACTATTGTGATGCTTTAATTAAGTGATTACTCTAGATTAGGTGCAAATCTAGACTTGGTAAGCTTTACTAATCCTGATGCTAAAATCTTGACTAAAATCTTGAAAGATAGGACTCAAGTTAGTAATGCTCTTTTATGCAAAATTTATGCTATCCTGTCAACTCCACCATACGAGCCTTGCATATCCTTGGGAGTCTTTTATTTTATCTCCTGTCGGGTAAGTCTAGCTGAGTACATTCGAGTACTCAGGGTTTATCCCACCCTGTTGCAGGTGAAGGGCTTCGTCCTGCTGATGGAGTGGTTAACCACCGGTGGGCTCGGTGATTCTATAGTTATTTCTTATCTATATGCTGTTGTTGGAGGATGTCACTTTAAGCTAGCAATGTATTTCAATTTATGTTACTATAATCATTTCAAAGCTATGTTGTTTCATTAAACAATTTTTGAACTCAGACTTGTATTATTATTTCTGAGCTTATTTGTAATATTATTTCCGCTGCAAAACTCTGTGTAAGTGATTGGTGTTTACTTAATCAAGCGATCTGGGATTGGTTTGTTCATTTACCGGGGTCCTTCGGGATACTCGGCGGACTACCGAACTGGTATAAGTGAGAGTATGTGCGTGTCAACGTGTTAAACGGGGACAGTCATGCTTGATCTTATATTAGTTGGGCGGTTCCGTGACACCGAGCGTGGGCTATTTACAAACTTGTGCTAAGCCCAATAGAAGCAACAAGGGATGGACCGCTCGCGCATGCAGACAGGAAGCCGTGTAGGTACCATGCACGTTTAATTTTTTATTCATATATTCTCATTTTCACCTCTGTTGCTACGTGATTTATATGTAAGATATGAACTGTCATGGCTCTGTAATAATTACAGTTCACTTGCATACTGTGTATGTACCGGGTTTTAAAAACCCATGGGTTTACGGGTTTGGATACTGCACACCCAGACCCATGCCCATAAACCCGTTGGGTTTGATTTTTTGCCCATTAACAAACCCATGGGTAGAGAAATTAACCCATACCCTTACCCTAATAGAGTAAAAACCCATCGGGTTTCGGGTACCCGTTGCCATCTTGAATCACCAATGAGAACACAAAAGCGGTCAAAATAAAAAAATATGGCGTCATTGCTTTCACGCAGACAGTGAAAGACCAGGCCGGTTTAAATAAAATCTTGTAAACTTCCCATTATCCACCAAAATTGTATTTTCTGATGTTTCTACAATTCTACTTTCCCCTTTTTTCAAGGAGTGCAATAACATGCATCACAGAAATCTAATTACTGATCTGGGATGAAATGTGACAGGTCTCAATTGTTATACTTTAAGCCTTTAAGTGTCATTTGTTTTTATGATCTGGGTCGATAGGTGATAGGTCTCTGTTCTTATGTTTTAACTAATCACTTGCTCACTAAGGCATTGATAACAAGCACCGTGGCCTTATCATGGTATATCTGTTGCACTGTAGCTTGTGAAATGTGATATCTCACATCTACTGATATATTCCATTCTAGCAATTATAGCTAAGAAGAATTCAAAATATCAACTTGAATAAAACACAGTTACTGACATCTTTGATGAGAATACACCAATAGAAGATAAAATAAGTTACAACCAGTTGGCTTAGTTTCTGTTACTTAAATTTGCTAAACGATCAACTTCAATCAAGCAAAATTAATGGTATGCAACATGAAACTACACCATATAGTAGCTGCAAAACTACATAAAATGCAGACAGATAAGAATCATTTAGCTTAGTTTGGTGGCTGTAGGGCACTAAAGATATCAAAATTGTGTTCAATGCAAAAATACCAATCTTGGTTTCCTGAAGAAGTGAAGATAGAAAAAGTCATTAATTTTTTTTGAAATACAATACATGTAAGAGATAAATTGCTGTTGACACTTGACACTGTCAACAACATGGAACCTGAGTTCTAAAAATTAAAAACAACCAATCCCTAGGAATACAGAACATGTATGCAAGATTGTTCTTGGGATACATAACGAACACAATATATTTCCTAATTTCTGAACCCCAAGCAAACTATGTCCTTTAGGGTGAATCTGAACCCAAAAATGGGCCACAATATGGATTCTTCTAGATTGATAGATCAAACACCAACCAAAAGAATCCCCAAACTGTTCCATAAGAAGTAAAACCAGTGGCCTTTCCCATTGTCTATTCCATCTTTGAAATATTTCATAATGAGTACTATGCTTTTGCTCACATTTGCCACCTTCAATCTTCACACTGATGATCCTATCATAATAAATCATAGAGACACCAAGCAGGTCAAAATTCACTTATTGCTACATGGAGTTTCCATTTCACGAGTCTATAAATCATTAATAGGGTCTTTGGTTTGAGGAATCACTCCAGTGTATCTTGAGTTCATTCCTCAAATTTGGTGGAATGACTCCACTCCTCATAATAGCACTACTTTTTAGCTTGTGAGGAATGAGGTGATCATACACCAACCTATTCCATTCCACAAACCAAACAAAAAAAGTGAGGAATAAAGAGATGATGGACTAACTTATTCCTCAAGCCAAACACCACATAGGTCTCCTTCAGTCTTTCCCCTATGGCAATTACACCTCAGACCTTACCCAGCGGCCAATTCTTTCGCTGGTCAATGGCCACAAATACATCGGGAAAAAAGATAATAATATGTCTGGAAAATGGCTAGTTCCCACCTAATCACTCAATCGAAAAAAAAATAAGGTAAAAATAATTTGGTCAACCCTCCCTCACGGTAAAGCATTCAAAGTAAATTCCTTAATCCGAAACAAACAGATACAAGCCAGATCTCACCAGGAATCGTGTAGAGGGCAACGAGAAGGACGAAAAGGAGGGGGCGGCGGCGACTGGAGATCGCCAGCGGCCACCTCATGCTATGATGCTAGGGCAGCGGCTCGCACGCAACGAATTGGCCTCTGGGTGTGGATTCGGAGCTCAGGAGCGCCTTATCCTGGTGCCGCGTCGTAGCTGGCTGGTCGACGGCCGGGCGCGCGCCTCCTCTTCCTCGTCGTCCTCCCAACGAGAGAGATGGAATTGGCTTCTCTTTTCGCCTTCGTGGGTTCGTGGGGGAAAAGCGATGTGCAAATCGAATACGCCATCATTCTAGAACTACGCCTCCCAACTCATGAAGCCCATTAGATCTGATGATCCTCAAAGCCCATTTAAAAATAAGGCCCAACAAGTAGCTAGCCCATATGATTGCACAAATCAGAAAAGGGGCCATCTGCGACTGCGAGAACCCGTTCGTGCTCCCCCGAGTCCCGAAGCGGACGCCATTCCTGATTCCTCCCTCTTCCGCCGCCACACCGCCGGAGATATGTCGAGGCTCGCGGCCGCCGCACTCCGACGCGGCGTCACTGCATCGAGGGATCCCTCCTCATCTCGCTTTGCCGTGTCCGCGCCGGTGTCCGCTCGGCTCTTCTCCGCGGATGCATCCGGCGAAGCCGCCGCCACGGCTGCAGAGTCGCAGGACGACTCTTTCCTCAAGGCATCCCGCGAAGGTAGCTCGGCGATCCTCGTGCTTCTACCTTTCCTTTACATGTACCTGTCTGTGTTTCTTCTATAGAATTGTCAATTTGTTTGGTTCTGGGTGGGTTTAGGGTTTAATACTTTAATGCTGTATCTTCCCGTTTAAGAAGACTGGGTAGGAACTTAAAGGGATAGAGTAGAGTGCAATAAAATGTAGGTTGGGTGTGCTATCTGTGAATTTGATAAAAAATGTAGGTTGGGTGTGCTATAATATAAGTGAATTTGATGGAGGAATTTGATCTCTAAGGTGTTAACATAGTATCACGTTTGGTAAGGTGAATTATAGGTTTGGAAGCATGAGATATTGCTCTAGTTTATCTGTGGAACACTGTGAAGCAGCACTGCTACCAGTATAAGGTCAGTCATTGTTATTGCCTCGTTGGAAGTTTCATCCCATGTAAGCTGAAAAGAAAACAATTCAGTTTTAGAAGACGGCATTTCCTTGTTGGGGATGCTTGTACAGGGAAAAGGAAAAATTCTCATAGGTATTTCTGTTGATTTCATATCCGTGGAGTATTGTCATGCTCAAGGGTTCTGAAAGGCATTAGGTCACTGGTGGCCTAGGGTCTAGAGCGCCTAAATGCAGATTAAACATGATCAAACTTTTGTGCTTTTTTTTATACAATTCATTTTTGCTGCTGGGAGCAAGATCAGGAGGTACTGGCACAAATGAAGGCCAAACAGAGTATTAACAGAGATATTTTCAAGGCAAACAAGTCACAAGGCAGCACAAACAAAGGACATTTATCAGCTTCAGAGCATTGAAGAACAGAGTTTCAGAAGAAAATTACATCAACCAACACAGAAGTATCGAGTTTTTTCAAACAGAAGCAGGTTGTAGAGAAAATAATAGAAACATATCTCTATAGACAGCTGAGTGCTGCAGGTCACGCATGACGCTCTGCCGCACTGGAGAGCCATGCTCCATACACCACTTACCACATGAGGGCACGCACGAACAGCCATTGATGCATTCCTTGAGGCTCCCCAGCCCCGCTGCACTTACCCGCCTCATATGTGCATCCATACACTGCCGATGGGAAGCCAGGAGCTGGCAGGATGGGGTGGGGGGGTGGGGGGGGGGGGGGGGGGGGGGAACTGGGACAAGGTTACACCTGTGGTGATGCAAGGATGAACGAGGGGTGGTGATGAGGACTCACAGCCGGCGGTGATTCAAGGAGCCATGTAGCTTTTTGTTTCTCTCGTAACCTAGCCACCAGCGCCCACCCTCTGTTCCGTGCTCCTGCCATCTGTTTTGCGCTCTTGCTTGGCCTGCACAGACTTTTTTTCTGCCCGCTCGCACACTCTTGACTGCCTGCCCGCACTGGGTATGTTGCAACATTTTAATTGGGTCTTCTCTCGTGTTCTTGTTCTTGATTGTTGAGATCAAGATGGTTTTATTGTGACCTCTTAGACTTTTGTTCTGCTGATACTAAGTTTGTAATAACTGTTTCAGCTGATAAGTTACCTATTCACCTTATAGATCAAGTATATTACAATATATTTTGCTATTGCTACAGGCTTGGCCTATGGAAGGTTCTACAGTGCCATTGGTGGTGGAGGCAATCGTCTTGAGAAGAACATGTTGAAAACTGACATTATTCATCACCTTGACAGATGTGGACTGTCATTGGACGATGTGAAGATTGATTACAACAAGGGATATTTTCCTGTGGCCGCGTATGATTCCTCTGCATGCTCTGTATATATAACCTTTTTGTTCTTCTGCATGCTCCGTATATATAACCTTGTGTCAAGATGGTTACAACAAGGGACATGCTCTGTATGCTGCATACTCTACATGCTTTTTATATATAACCTTTTTTTTATGCCTTGTTTACTTGAACTTAGACCCCTAACCAGCTCCATTTCTTCATACCCAGATCGCAAGACAAGTAATGCCTTAGCCTTTTAGAACTGTAGCTTAGATATGAGCCTGTGTCTGGTTGATGCATGCCTATTTTCATATAATGTTCATGAAGCATTGCCCTTTCTTTGTAGTCCAATTGGTCCCTGCCTAGCTTTTGTTGATCTGTCTGATGACCTGTATCTTAGCAAGACATTTTTCCTTGAGGATGTGATGAGTTCTATAAGAGGGACAATAGTTACTTCTTCATTGAAGCTATTATTCTGTATGATGCTAAGGAAGATTGTACAGACACAAGTATGGTTTAGTACTATCAGATAGTGTCTTTGTATACATGTGCCATGCTTTCATTAAATTTTAATAGCTGTTGACATGATATTGGTATGAAAATATCTTATCATCATTTATTTCTGCCCACATCTGGATGTGATTATCAACCTGAAAGTTGTTTTAATGCCTTATTTGATTAGTTTGTTGAGGTTTCCTTCAAAGGCAGTGTTTACCACTGCAATTAGGCAAACAAGTCAGAATCGTCTGTACAGGATTGATGAGGTAAGGCCTGGACTTTTTATTTTATCAGTTTTTCAGTTGGTCCAGTGCCAAACAATGATATATTGTCTGCTCTAAACAGATAAGTCGTGAAGTATGGGATCTCAAACAGTCCTTTGATGGGAAAGCTGTAAGTGATAGTTTTGTGTTGGAGTATATGTATGTAATCAATTTCTGTTTATGCCTGCATTGCAACTTGCAAGTAGATTACGTAGAACAAACCCTAAACCCAAATCAATATATTGTTCTCTCTCCTCTGCTTAGTGCTATGGATTGTGCATATACCAAGGGCTACAATCCTCATAAATCTCCAATCTCTTATTCTAGCATATCTATGAATTTCATACCAATTATTGATTTGTCTTGAAACAATGGTCAAGTTTTGATTCTGTTGTTTGTTGTATTGGTCTTAACAGGTACTATTGCAAGGAGTTCCACGAAATGCCCTCCCAGAGGATATAGAGCGTTTTTTGTGTGGCACGAACTTTGAACCTCCTCCATTTGAAAGCTTTCTAAGGTAAGGACTTCAGACGCTCACTCTTGTTTGCTAGTCCTGTTCTTAGTTGTCTGATTCCATACATACTGCTGCAACAGACCTGGTGTCCCAGAGCCAATAAGAACGGTGCTGGTCAAATTCCGCACAAAGACCGATGCGATGAATGCCTTCATTACCAAAAACAGGAGTTTCTGTCTGAACAATCTAGTTAACATGCGTGTTCTTCAGTAACTGGGTAGCCAATCAAATCTCGTGATATTTGCGCCTACTCTGCCAAACAAAACATTTCAAGTACCTATCTGAAGTCTATCCACAAATATTGCCGCATTGTGTGATTCTGTAGGTTACATTCACTGGCAACCTGCTTTATGTTTTAATTCCCTATTAGTTTGTGGTTTCAATTGTACTGTATCGCAAATATTGCATGACTACTCTGGAAATTGTATCATTATTCCCCTTTAGAATGAAATAATTAACAGTACAAACACTAGGGTTCGGTGCTAGACTGCTACCATGTTCGACTTAGATGTTCATCGAATAAATTACTAAAATGCTGGGAGTAGCGAAGACCAAAAGTGATCAAAAAGTGCACTGAGAAATGTTATATGACAACCGAGTGTTTTAGGGGTTGATAACATATATTTTTTTATAAAACATCACCTGTATACCATTGAAATATCATAAAAAGCATCATATATATATGTACCATATGAGCATGCATATACTATTTGGTATTCGGACATTACAAGAGAAGCCAGTTTAAAATGAATTCACTTGTATACTATAAAAATATCATAAAGTCCATCATACAATATCACATGTATATTATACAAACATCTACTGATCTACTGTACTTGCTACTCTCCTTGGTTGTTTTATGGGTTGGCAACATTCAATTTTTATAAAACATCACTTGTATATCATGTAAACATCATAAAATACATCATAAAACTTTACGTGTACACTATACGAATATCTATATACCACTTGCCCAAAAAAACATGAATATGGTTTAGACATACTCAATAAATAAATAAAAGGGGAGCCGTAGACATACAAAACATTTGATATTTTGGTAGAATCTTTATGAAGTGTTCAAGTCCAAGCTTTGAAGATATTTGATGATTTGAAGATTATATTAAAGTTGATATAAATTAATTACTAATTAGTAATAGAGATACATTATTTGTCGGGCACCTAGCAACAAAGAGGTACTATCTCCGTCCCCAAAAGAATGCAATTCTCACTTTCGAGAAGTCAAATATTTTAAACTTTGACTAAATTTATATAAAAAATTACTAAGATTCGTGATATGAAACTAGTATAATTAGATTAGTTATGAATATATTTTCATAATAAAATTATTTAGACACATAAATGTTAATTGTATTTAGTATAATGTTGGTCAAACATGAGAAATCTTGACCGACATGATTCCCACAATTGCTTTCTTTTAGGGACGGAGGTAGTACATCTGAAACTTATATCTATGACTAATTAGTATTGTAAATAGTATCAATGTTAATTTTTTAAAAAAAAATTGAATCATTTAAACTATTTAAAACTTATCTCTATGGCTAATAAGTAATAACATTATATAATTATAATATTATTCATGGTATATAAATTTAGTTTTAATATGGATAAGTTATATTAGAGTAAAGTGCAACAACAGTCCCTAAACTTGCGCTGTTACGTCATTCCGTTCCCTAAACTTACAAATCAACCGTTTAGATCCTCAAACTTGTTCATATGTGTCATATCGGTCCCTAAACTTGTTCGGTTGTGTCATCCCGGTTTTTAAACTTACAAATAGACCATTTAGGTCATCGAACTTGTTTAGTTGTGTTATTCCGGTCTGTAAACTTAGTTTTGAGTCTCATCTGGGTCTAAACATGACGATTTAAAATTTTGATATAAAAAATAGTTCATAACTTATTCATATAAACTCGAATGAAAACAAACTTTATATCAAATTTGTAGTCCTTGACACGATCTACAACTTTGGAGTTAAAAAGTTTTTAAATTTAAAATATTTATTGTCCCAAAATGTTATTGTAAGTATATAGATTTTGATATTTAAAATTTAAAATTATAAAATAATCTTTGATATTAAAATTGTCTATATAAAAGTTACAGTTCTCAATATGATATATAACTTTGTAGTTGAAAAGTTTTTAATTTGGAGTCATTTATTATCCCAAATTTAATTTTAAAAGTTTATATATTTTGAAAGTACTTTTAATTAGACCATTTCAATACCCTAAACAGTTTTAATTTTAAAAAGTTTCAACTACAAAGTTGTAGATCACATCAAGGGCTACAACTTTTATATAAAATTTGTCTTTATTCGAGTTCATATGAGAAAGTTATGACTTGTTTTTTATATCAAATTTTTAGATTGCCATGTTTGGATCTAGGTGAGACTGAAAATAAGTTTAGGGACCGGAATGACATGACTGAACAAGTTTAGGGACTGGGCACATATGAACAAGTTTAAACACTTAAACGGTTGATTCGCGAGTTTAGAGACCGGGATGACACTTATGAACAAGTTTGAGGACCTAAACGGTTGATTTCTGAGTTTAGGGACCGGGATGACATAGCAACACAAGTTTAAGAACCGTTAGTGCACTTTACTCTTTATATTAATTTATACATAATTTAATTAGTCAATATATTGGTGAATTTATTTTTATATATTTTGTTTAAAGTATTTATTGATAAATATAATTTATAGTTTTATTGATTTTTGATATATTAGATTGAAATGTTTACAGTATATGTTATTTTTTATATATTCCAAATTATGCACTCGAATATGTATTTTAAAAAGTTTAGGGACCCAGATAACGCCATCCCTTAAGTTTAAGTTTAAGGGTATATCATGTATTTTACTCTGATAGTCCTAGAGAGAGACATTTCTTTAATCCTTTTTGTTGCATTCATGGGAAAAGTCGAAGCGGACTTAAAGATCATCGACGAAATATTTTCTGAGCGTGCCATATATGTATGTTTTTGGTTCCGTCCCCAATCCCAGTCGTTGTCGGATAGGTGGAAATGAGAGTCACTCTAGCACTATGGCCGAATAATTAATCAAACGTTAGCAAATGGATTAATCGTCAGCGGAGAAAATGATGGATGCATGGTGCCAAGCGAAGCCACTCAGCATTTCAGCATGGCGTGCGGTAAGCATTGGTATGGTAGGTGGTAGCTTAGCTCCTGCGGTAAAGAGCCGAGCACCCGCGACCCCTTTGATCTCTGTACGGTGGCCGCGTCGCTGTCACGATGATTGAGGCCATGGCGCCAACGGCTTTGTCGCCGTCACGACGACCGGCCCCTTTGATCTCCTCACTTACGCATGCACTTCACTGAAGCACCCGTCAATGACGTCCATGCCCTCTTCCGCCGCGGCGGCATCGATGGCGGCAACGCCGGCCGGGCAGGGCCCCCTCATTTTCTTCCTGCAGCCGCTCTTCCTCCACGGTTGTGAGCGCCGCGGCCCACCTCATCCTCGCGCTCGCCGTCGCGGGGCGCTTGCTCTTTCGCCGTCTCTCCGCCGGCCGCACCAAGGACGGGGAGGTGGACGGAGATGCCAGCCACGGCGGAGTTGGCGGGTTCCGGTGCTACGGGGTCGCTGCCTGCACCACGTGGACCCTGGCGGCGTCCGAGGCCCCTCCTCGCCGCCGACTCCTGGTATGCGGACGGTGGAGCCGGGTGGTCACGCGACGCGGTCGTGGAACAGGAGGGCGCGGCCGCGCGCGCGGTGGCGTGGCGTGGTTGCTGCTCGCCGCGTACCTGCAGTTCGATCTCGGGCGGCGGGCGCGGCACCGGCAGCAGGATCGGTTCCCTGCGCAGCTCAGGCTTTGGTGGGCGCTCTTCATGCTGCTCTCCGTCGCCACCGTGGCGCTCACACGGTGGCGAGTCTCGACGGGTTCCTCGTTTCCCGGTCGGTCGTGGACGCTCGACGCCGTCTCTGTTGCTGCGGCAGCGGTTCTACTCTCAGCTGGGTTCCTCGGAGGGATGGCGGGACGGGGCCAAGGCCATGCTTCCGAGGAGCCTCTGCTGAACGCCGCGCACGAGGCAGCCGATAAGAACAGCAGCAGTGCCGGCGCCGCCGACGCATCCCTGACATGATCAGCGTCGATGGTGACCGCGTCGGCGACTTCGCATGGTACATGCACGACCTCTGGCTGGTGCCGTTACAAGTATGCATGGCGATGTTCATCCTCTACTCCACGCTCGGGCTCGCCTCGCTCGCCGCGCTCGGTGCCACCGTGGGTCCGTGGCCATCATGCTCGCCAACGTGCCTCCCGAAAAATACAGGAGAAGTTCCAGGACAAGCTCATGGACAGCAAGGACGTCCGGATGAAGGCGACGACCGAGATCCTTCACAACATGAGGATTCTGAAGCTGCAGGGGTGGGAGATGAAGTTCTTGTCGAAGATCATTGAGCTGAGGAAGACAGAGATGAACTGGCTAAAGAAGTACCTCTACACATCGGCCACGGTGACCTTCGTCTTCTGGGGCACCCCGACCTTCGTTGCTGTGGTCACCTTTGGAGCTTGCATGCTCATGGGGATCCCGTAGATGACGTCGACATTTGCACAATTGGACTGCATGATCTGAGATCCAGGCTGAGCATCATTCCGCAAGAGCCGACAATGTTCGAAGGAAATGTTAGAAGTAACCTTGATCCTTTTGGGGAGTACTCTGATGATCAAATCTGGGAGGTAGTTTCACCTTTCACATGCTCCATTGCTTAAAATTGTCACACACACGCGCATCGGTTTTACCTAAGTTGCTATGTCATTACCTTTTTCTCTCTCTCTCAAAAGGCAAGAAAATAGTTGAAAAATATCAATCTGTTACTCCTGATTTCAGGCTTTGGATTGTTGTCAGTTAGGGGACGAAGTTAGGAAGAAGGAGCTGAAGCTTGACTCACCAGGTCTGGTATCCTTATATGTTTCACATGCAGTTCAGAGTTACTACTACTTTTTCCCCCCTCACCTTTGTATCTTTCACATTTTTTTCGTAGTATACTAGTTTTGCCAAAATGAAAGATGGAGGGACATGGTACTGAATATTCTCGTGAAATGTTCTTGACTTGGATTGCAGTGATAGAAAATGGTGAGAACTGGAGCGTGGGCCAGCGTCAGCTTGTGTGTCTTGGTAGGGTAATTCTGAAACGGAGTAAGATCCTTGTTCTGGACGAAGCCACTGCTTCGGTGGATACGGCAACTGACAACTTGATCCAGAAAACACTAAGGCAGCAGTTTTCAGAGACGACAGTCATCACGATAGCGCACAGGATCACATCGGTTCTTGACAGCGACATGGTGCTGCTTCTTGACAACGGTTAGTAGTCCCACAAACAGCAGTTACTACTGAATGTGATGCCTTTGGTGCTTCTGTTGTGAACTTGTGATGACGCTGGCGCTGTTATTTGCAGGCGTGGCCGTCGAGCACGACAGGCCGACGAAATTGCTGGAGGATAAGTCGTCTCTGTTCTCAAAGCTCGTAGCAGAATACACCATGCGGTCGGTGCATACATAGCAGACGACTGAAGATGGTTCTTTCTTCTACTCAGTTAATCAGGATGAGTCGTCGAAAATGCCAAAAATAGCTAGGGATTACAAGAACTGATGGGTAGTAGTTACGGTTAAAGAAAACTCCTGAACATTTATTGCTTGACCACAGACCGTGTGGAATGTTCAAAGATGTTGTAGTACTACATCTTGGTGGAGGTAACGCATCTAAATAAAAATAGCGAAGTAACTGCAGCTTTTCATGATGGAGAACAAAACATATGAACAACATTCAACAGTCAAGCTGTTGATCTCATCCTGATTATTCCTACGTGAAGCCTTGTGTGAAGAGATCTCCTTTATTTTATTCGTATGAATAGCCATTTGTGGAGCTCAGATTAAGTGGTTCATGCATCCTTAAATCTGTAGGCAAGACATCACTACTCTTTCAGCGACATAAGAAGTACTAATCCAAGGGAGGAATTACCAGTGGTTAGGCAAGTAGTACCTCAGATCAAGATGGCCGTATAACAGGTTAATTCATACCCCAAGCATCTTCTTTGTGAGAGCAAGCAGCACTTGAGGGTCCTGCTTGGTCTGCGAGTACGCGTCAATCTTGTTCATTTCCTATCATACATTATTCTGGAGTCATAATACATCATTAGATTAAAGACATGAACATGCAATGAAAACTACCTCGATGAATTTATGTATATGGACTCTCCCTTGGGTGATGTCGAAATATTTTATGCCAGCAAAAAACATCTGAAATCCTTCGATGAATGGTGCGTATGCAATGTCCACCTATCCCAAGATCAAACACCATTAGTACTGTGAATTACTAGACCCCCCTACATCGTTAAATATACAACGTTTATGACAAGTAAACTAATTAGCTTGTCCTAAACACCATAATTTTTTTAGATGAAGGAGGGAGTAACTAGCATAAGGCATTAATTTTCTTTTTACCAGACTCAGTTGGCCAAGGAAGAAAGTTCCATCATCGAATTTTGACAAGTAGCTATCTATTTTGTCCAGAACATAGTCACAGGGTTCGGGGACGAAGCCGCGAACCACGTACCAGGTTCACCGACCCAAATCGAGGTACGGGGACGAGATGGGTCGGCGTCCCATTCTTGGTTGGGTCGCGCACCCATTCAGCTCGGGTTCAAGGCAGGGCCGCTTGGTAGAGGCTGTCAGGTGCCGACGGGGGAGGAGCAGCGTCCGGCGGACGTGTGCTTGTGCAGGAGATAGCCAGTGGGGGAGAAGGAGCGGCAGCTGGTGAGCGCGTGCGTGCGCATGCGGGCAGAGTTCGCTGGTGGGGAAGGAGGAGCGGCGGCCAGTGGCGCAGGCGGAGTTTACCGCTGAGGAAGGAGCGGCGGCGTGTGCGGGCAGTAGTGGGCGTGACTCCATGAGAGAGAGATGCGGGAGAGGTAGATTCGTAGAGTAGAGAGCAGCCGCCGGCGTGCCAGGAGAGATTGAGCAAGGTGCAAGGATAAGGTTCCTGCCTGCCTTTGGGCTGATATGGGCCTTACTCTATTTTTTTATTTGTTCCCTAATTAGTGTCGTATGTTGCAAGATATTTCCATCTATAAGTCTTAAAAAAGAAAACGATAATTAGTTTATGACCTTTCTCTCTAGACTTCGTACCGGATCATTGACCCAAAATTTTTGGGTTCACGTATTAAATATTTGGTTCTCGTTCCATAGAGGTATACCTCTTTTGTACCACATTTTTTTGAATTGTTGACCCACGTCCCTCAACCCGATCGACCCAGAATTCTTGTGACTATGGTCCAGAGCAGCAACTGACGATCAAGAATGTTTCTTGAGTCACGAACCAGTATGTGCACAGTCATAACTCTAATAAAAATAAATGAAAATTTTTATTACTTGCCAGCTTCATCGGTCATGGGCCCCTTAGTTCTAAGTGCGTCGAGCAATGCCCTGTTGAAAGCATCTGAATATCCCAGCAGTTCTTCTGCAAACCTCTGCTTTTCAGGATCCTGAGATGACCAATTGAATTATCAACCTATAAGAAGGGCATGCTACTGCCATCACGTGGTGAAGTACAGTTATGAACTTATAATGAACTCACGATGGTTACAAGCTTGGGTCCGTCGAAGTTGCTATCTATGTACTTTATCAGATCCAAGCTCTGTCCCATGATCTTCTTGTTGTGCTCTAAGGAAGGCACCTGTCGCAAGAATCGCAAACTCATCAAGTGGTAGGATATGATCTCGAACTTTTTTTTACCGTGCAAAACTAGCCACACCTGGTTGTTGGGGTAAAGCTTCTTATACCATCCAGGCTTATCTGCCATGTCCATGGGGACTAGCTTGATCTTCTCCTGCAAACCCTGGTTCCCCAAAGCAATAATGAAAATCTAAAAGCATGTACAGAGGGAGATCAAAACTAGGTCAACTGGAATACCTTGTAATTCCTCATGATCCATGCCCGTTGCGCATACGGGCAAAAGTACGACATATACAATCTGCAGTTCCAGTTTCAGATACGCAAATGCCAGGTTGGTAAAATACAGTCAGAGACGCATTAAAGTAGTATGAACAGTTTTTTTATTGGCCCGATAAAATAGCAAGAACATTGAACGGTACTTAATTGCATATATATGCAGTCTGTGGTCTAAGATATTTGGTCAAAACGAAACCCAACTTCAGAGAGCAAAGCAAATGATCGACCTGGTTGTGCCATCATAGAGTGGCGGCTGCTCAGAAGCAGATGTCAAGGTAGGAGGAAGTGCTTCCATATCAAAGCTACACACAGAGGAAAGACAGTAATGATATGATACTCTGTTTCATGTGCAACTATGTCACATGATCATCGTAAAAAGAAAAAGAAAACGAAAAAAAAACTGTCAAGAACCTGTCAGCCGGTGATGCTACAATTGCCTCCAGCGGTGATACGAACAGGGAAAACTCTGGGGGCTGTTAAAAGAGAGCATGCAAGGTGGCAGCACCAATGGCCAGTCAGAGTTGAAAGGGAAGCTGAAGAAAAATTAATTCAGTTCGAGCGTCAGCAGTGACGAGTAGCCAAAAATGAGTGAGTGGTAATGGCTGAGGCCATGTCTTTCATGCGCCGTGTCACAATATGAGCAGTACATGCGATGGAAGTTGGAGGTTATTATTCAAACACCTAACAGTTCTTCCATAGTTCCTACTAGCTAGGAGATTATTGACTTCTAGCAAAATGGGCTGGCCTTTGAGGATATCTTTTTTTCTCAAATACCTTTTGTAGTAAGATCGAGAAATATTGTAAGTTAGAACTACACACCATAGACATGGCACACTAGGGGATAGTGTTATACAATCGGTTCCGTCCTCTTTAGCAGAGTGAAGACATGTGGTATTACTCGCTAACCATGCAACCTAGCTAGCACCATCGGCTGTTAGACACGCTTGCTTACACGGCGCCTCAGGCGCCCTCCTTGTGGGTCCGGAAAGAGCTCTCGCATTGTCTCATCATGCGAAGGGTTGAGCTCGTCGACCAAGATATTGTCGTATACGTTCTTGGCTGTCGCGGTCGTCTGTGCCTGGGCGGCAATTCTTTTGTTGCGAATCGGCAACTTTGGTTATGCCTCCACAACCGGTAGAGGGAGCAACGGTGATAACGCCTTGCATAGGATCTTGTCGGTGAAACGCTTGAGCCTCTTGTCAGCGGAGTTCTCGCCGTCGGTTTGATGGGTAGGGTTGGTCACGTCCACACGCCTGTAGGGATGGCAGTGGCACTTGGGCTCACCTCGGCCACCACCACGTCCCGCTGTTCCTGGGACGGTGTGGCGTGTGACTGCCCCAGCATAGGCGACAATAGAGGCGAGTCCGTCGTCCACTGTACAGCCTTCACCGGTGAGCGGCTGTCCAACAACGATGCTTCGACCTCCTCAGAGGCGGTTGTTGTGGCTGCCTGCCATCTTGATCCTGCATGCCGGCACGTGATGAACGAAGCGGCGAACTTCTCCAGCACAATGAGAAAATTGACCACAAAATTAAAAAAAAATTATGTCGGCTGGTCCTTAGCAGAACCTCTCAATCATTTTGTTAGTACCATAACACTTGCATAATTGAACAATTCAATTCATTGGATTCCATTATTCTTTCCCTACTATCATCTTGAGTCTTCTTCTTTGTCATTGGAGTCTTCTCGATCTTCAATAAGGACAGCACCAATGCAGCTAGATAGACATGTTAGCCTTGACAAAAAGTATCATCCACCTATACAACGGACATCTTGAGGGCTATTACCTATCAACCATAAGTCTGTTGATGTCTAAACCGGCTTTTGTAGTAACAAAAGAGAATATTATATAGCTACTTTTTCCTCCCTTCAACACTCTCTCTCCATAAAATGGGTGCTCTGTTTCTACAATGCTCGTCTAGTCGTTGGCTTCTGCAAAAGTGTCAGATGAGGTTGTGCTTCTTCTGTCGGAGACAGACGACCCTCTGCGAGGCTACTGATCCATTTAACATGGCAGCTGTTGGCTGATTTGGAGATTGGGGCAGCACGACAGGTGGCCTAAACTGCCCAACAGTAATGGCGTAGATCGTACAGCTATTTCTGGGTTCTGGTTGGCTGCTGCTGCCGACTGCAGATGTTTTGCTTTAGTTACTGTATGTTTGCCTTTATGGTCTGCAGCTGCTGCCTGCAGAGAAGCTACTGCAGCCACAGCCGCTGCAAAAAAGGCTTCCCAACAGGCCCACGTGATGGTATTGCCAAAGGTGGTGTGCAGATTGGCCACAAGCTCCCTCGTTCTCTCTTTCTCTCTGTCTCAATCTGTTATGGTCGGCAAGGAGAGGAAGAATAGAGGCTAGGCAGTTATTTAGAAGTTATCAGGAGAAGATTAAGTTGTTAGCAGAGTCCTAGATAATTAAGTTTGTTAGCAGTCCGTTAGCAGGAAGAGTTAGAGTCTTTGTTGGTTAAGAGTTGTTTAGGAAGTCCAGGATTTGTGGAGTCGGTTAGCCATATCATTGGTTGGTCTTGTAATTCCTATAAAAAAGAACCGTATAGAATAATAGAATTCAGCCTGAGATTGAGATAATTTATCTCCCTTGGGCGCCCAGCCCCTATCCATCGCTTTCTTCTCCACGCAAGCTGCAGCGACAACCACGTCACCCGCACGCCGACGTGCCGCCAGCCAACGCCCTCAGCCTGCTCACCCATACTTCCTACGCAGCAAGGCTCACCGCCGTAACAACCTGGTATCAGAGACCATGTCGACGTCCGGGACTGCCTCGCCGCCGATTCCGTCTTCCGCCGTCGTTTCATCACCGTCCACCTCAAGCCTCCCCACGTCCGAGGTAACAGTCATGTCAGGTGCCATGGTTCCCGCCACATCGGGGCCCTGTTTTCCCCCACCTCCCAACCACCCCCGCCGCCGTAGATATATGCAATTCCGGCGGCTTTGCTGACAGCATTCACCAATGCCATCCAGGGCATCCAAAATCAGATGGCCTTGATGAACCTTCAGATGAACAACATGGCACAACGACTGACAGCCATTGACGGCCAGGACCTGCCTACTGCAGCGCAGATGCCGCACTTACCGATTCCGGCGGCTTCGCTGACAGCATTCACCAATGCCATCCAGGGCATCCAAAATCAGATGGCATTGATGAACCTTCAGATGAACAACATGGCACAACGACTGACAGCCATTGACGGCCAGGACCTGCCTACTGCAGCGCAGATGCCGCACTTACCGTTGCTTGGTCTGGCCGCGTTGCCAGCCCCCTCGGCGCCCTTCTTCCAAGACGGGAGTTCTGCATCGTCTGGGTCGCCTCCTGCGTCCACCGCTGTGCCATCGGCCCCATTGGCGACCACTGTAGCGCCCTCAGCTCCACCGTCGTCGGCTGGTCTGTAACGTCCCGCCTCCTCGAGGCCGGGCCCGTTAACGTCTGATAGCTTTCCTAGGATATAGACTGCCCTCACAGACCAACACTAGTCTTTTCGGCGTATTTTGTCCTCACTCGTGCGCCCCTGGGAAGAACTTCCCGGTCGGTCACCCATCCGAAATTTCTCTAGGCCAAGCACGCTTAACTTTCGAGTTCTTTGCAGATGGGCTTCCGGAAAAGAAGTTACAACTTGTTGGTATGAGTATCCTATTAATCCTATTAAGCCTCTAGGCCGGGGTGTTACATGGTTTGGACCCAGTCGGCGTACCGATCACTCAGATCTACTTCCCACCGTCACCATCGCCGATCCCATCCTTCGAATCCATCATGGCGGGCATGCCAGTGGCGTCAATGATCGGGGCGTATGCCCCTCCACGGGTGTCTGTCCCTGGAGCTTCAGAGGGTGCACCTGAAGGCAATGTGGTTCCCAAATACCATAAGCTCATGTTCCCAACGTATGATGGCAAGGAGGACCACCTTGGCTGGCTCAATAAGTGCGAACAATTCTTCAATGGCCATCAGACACGACATCAAGACAGGGTCTCGCTCGCTTCGTATCACCTCACCGGCGTGGCCCAACAGTGGTACCTGGTGCTCGAAGGCGATGCTGGGCGCCCAGTCTGAGACGACTTTCGCACGCTCCGTCAACAGCGGTTCGGCCCGCCCCTCAGCACCAATCATCTGTCCGACCTGGCGCGCCTTCCCTTCACGTCCACAGTTGATGCATATATGGAGGCGTTCCAGGCACGGGCGGCGCACGCAGGCCGGCTGTCATCGGGCAAAAAGGCCAAGCTGTTCACCGGCGGGCTACCAGACCATATCCGTGTTGATGTGGAGCTTCACGACCCACAGGACGTGCAGCGGTGAAGGGTCGAGATGGCGGACTAGAGGGGGGGTGAATAGTCTTTTCTAAAAACTTACGCGCAGCGCCAAACCAAAACAAAAGCGGAATTAAAACTATCGGTCTAGCCAAGACTACACCCATCTATCTATAACTTTAGCACCTAGCAAATTATACTAATTGGGCTCACTAAGGTGCCAAGCTAGGAAGCTCACCTAAACAAGTCTAGGTTGCAAGGTCACACAAACCTAAGCAATTAGTACTCTAAGCACAAAGGGAGCTCCTACACATACTAGTAAGCAAAGCACAAAGCACCTAAGCTCACTAGCAATGTTCTCTAGCAAGACTACACAAGCCAACTAGAGAGCTCAACTTACTTAGCTACACAAACTAAGCAATGTGACTAACAAGGCTACACAAGTCAATTAGTCACTCAAGAGCTACTTCTATGCTACACAAGCTAGATGGTAACTAAGCAAGCCACACAAGCTAAACTAGTTACAAGAGCAACAAGAAACCACTAGCACAAGTATATGAAAGTAAATACAAGCTAGTGATTCGGAGAATGCAAACCACCGAGGAGAGTAGACAAGGTTGACACGGTGATTTTTCTCCCGAGGTTCACTTGGTTGCCACCAAGCTAGTCCCCGTTGTGTCGACCACACACTTAGTGATTCAGCGGCTAATAGGCGTTCACAAGCCTAGGCCACTCACTCGGGCGCTGTAAGAATCTACCCACAAGTGAGGGTAACTCAATGACACGCTCAACTAGAGTTGCTCTTCGTGATCCCCGCGGGGCGAGCACAATGCCCCTCACAAAGCCTTCTCCGGAGCCACTATGTATGACTATATGCACTAAACATGTGGGTAGATTTTCAATGAATGATCACTATGTATGACTATATGCACTAAACATGTCCTAAACAATGTATATATGCATATGTCAAACAATTTCACCTTTGCTGTGTTGGAGTAGAGAATAGTCAAATAAATTTCATCTCCAATTAGCAATGTGAATTCTAATTAAGAGCATGGTGAAGACCAATGAATACCAATAAGAATTCCATTCTTCACCCATATGGATTGAGTCCCACTAATGATCAAGTGCACTTTCTTGTTGTGGTTGACTTGCTTCTTTTCTTGATCAATGCTTGCATGATAGAATACCAAATGATGTACCACTTGTGAATCATGACTCCACTTGAAAAATATGATACCATTTTGAGTGTAAGTTCATGCATCTCTCTCTTTTGGGTGTTGCTTGCTTTCTTCTTGATCAATCCTATTTATAGCTTCAACTAAGCATCTTCAAATGATCCCTAGATCACCACTTCCATGTTAGCCTTCCAAGCACCACACTTGGTTTACCTACAAAAGGCGGTAAGCCCCTACAAAAGGGAGAAGTGACCTCTCTCCAAGAACCATCCTTAATACTCACTTGAAATGACTTTGTTTGATTGATCATCATCTTGAGTACTAAGCATGTGCCAAATACACTCCACAATCAAATGTACTTGTACTCATTACTAACATAGGCACCTCAATTACTTATAAGCATGATTCCATCTTGAGGACCTTTCAATTTGAGTGATTCTAAATCAATCCAATGTTTGTCACTTTTCTGGCAGATTTTGTACTCTTCAAAGAATATATCATATCTCACAAAGTACATATCCAATGACCATGAAATTTGGTGGAGAAGTGTTTCACTAAGTCATCTAGCAGCCATAAAAATTTGAGCTTCATAGGACTTCTATATTGCTACCAGATTTCATATCTTTCCACCAAGGTACATGCTGAAAACTGTTGCACATGTATTGACAAGATCCACTCCAAAACCGAAGTATCCCTTATCCAATATCCATGGAATTTTAACAGCAACTAATACCATAAGTGTAGATCATGAACTCCAAATTTCAAGCCAATACAAAAAGATTTGGTCTCTCAAACATGGCTATGATTACAGCAAGCTCAGATTTTGAATAAATAACAGATTTTGACATATTGAGCTAAGCTTCTTCGAATTGAATAAAATTTGAATCCAACTTGTTTGAACACTCTCATAAGATATATATCCATTCAATTCACTTACTAAGAGTAGTCTCATGATCATATCCATTCAAATCAACTCAAACTTGATCACTAATCATTTAATCCATTCAAACAACTTATAGCACGCAACTAGTGCACATATATATCCAATTCAATCAACTCATATGCACTAAATGTATATCCAATTCAAGCATATTATACGCACCCAAATGAACTTGATCAACAAGAAATATACCTTAGTAGATCATGATCAATCCATTAGCAATCTTCAACTTGAATATTTGCAAGCCATCAAATAATCCAATCAACCACCACAACTTGATTATGCACTTGTATGTTGTAGCACTTGAAATTCATTCTTTTTTACTTGGCATTAGGGTGAGGATAACACTAAGCTTCATTACTTGATTCAATCATATGATGAATTAGATGCAATCAATTGAATCAAGCCTCCAATGCCAATGGTATCTACACACATTTATCCACTTGTTGATGGTACCTAAACTAGTTTGGGTCCTCTCAAGTTAGGTGCAACATACTTAGTTAATGCCTTAGTATGAATAGAGGGATGTTTTGCAATAACAACTAAAGAGGTACCACTAGCATCCTTTCTAAGCATATGATCATCATCAATTAAAATAGGCTAAGAAGTCATACCTAGGGAACATGAATGAGCCATGTGTCCCCTTTCCCGACATGAGTAGCACACTCTCTTTGCTTGAGCCTTTTCTTCCTTGCTCATGTTGTGCTTCTAATTGCCTTGCCTCTTCTCTTTTGCTTGAATCTTTATATCAAGCTGGTAGGACACTTCGAGGCAAAGTGTCTCATATCTTCACACTTGAAGCACTTGATGTGAGCTAAATAATTCTTCTCTTGATCTTTGCTCATCATTATCTTGTTGGCATCATGGATAGGAGTTGGATGCCTTGATCTATCTTTTCCACCTCTTCTTGTCTTCTTCTTTGTCATCCCCGAATCACCATCTTGATGGTTGATCTTGTATTGAACTTGGGGCTTGACTTGTGGCTTAGCTTGAGAATTCTTGGTTGGGAAAGCATTTGCAAGATGTCCCATCCCATGACACTTGAAGCACATGAAATGAGATAGCTTCTTTTGTTCTTGCTTCTTCTCTTTTTTGCCCTTGCCCTTGTGGAAACCAATTCCACACTTGTCACCATAGCTTCTTTGATTGTTCATCATGTGCTCAAAGGTGACTTTAGAGTTGTAGCATCTCTCTAACTTGTTGCTCACATTCTTCAATTCATTTTTGAGCTCATTGTTCTCCTTCAAAAGGTTAGTCTCACAAGACATAGAAGTAGAACAAGCATCTATATGTGAAGAACATGACATATCAAGTAAATCATCACAAGAGGTGGATACATTCTTCTTTCCTACATCACAAGGGTTAGCAACAACATGTGATTGATCATTTGACCCAAGTGATGAGCTCTCTTCATTTTTAAGATTTATCAATTCATTAATGAGAGAGCCATGTTTGTGAACTAAATCCTCATGAGACACACGAAGTTGCTCATGATCTAGCTTTAGTTCCTCATGTGAAGATTTAAGAACATCAAGTAAGTGCTTATGTTCTTCATATGAGTTCTTTAGAAAAGAGTTTTTATCTTTTAGTTTCTTTGTTTTGTTTAACTCATTTTCTAAAGCTTTGGAGATTTTTCACACAAGATCAAAGTTAGGGTCATCACAATCTACAATCACATTGCCAATTGATACCTTAGTGTCACCATATGACATGAAGCAATGCAATGAAGTAGAAGAGCTTGTGGAGGCATCACTCTCATAGCCCGAGCATGCATCATCATCATCATCATCATCATCATCATCATCATCATCAAGTGTGCTTGGAGTAACATCATCAATTGCAACACTTGATGTTGGGCCTTCATCATTCTTGTCAAGTGATCTTATGGTAGATAGATCATCTTCATCATCACTTGACCATGAGGTAGAGCAATCTTCCACAACTACCAAGTTGTAGTCATGCTCAACACTCTCATGTGCCACCAACTTTGACACATCATCATCATTGTTTGGAACCTTCTCATATTTTTCAATGAGGTAGGTCCAAATCACATGAGCGCTCTTCATGTCCATAATCTCACCAAAGATGTTATCTTTCATAGAATGGTAGAGAATGTTAGTAGCTTGGCAATCGAGATGTAGGCACTTCTTTTGTGCTTGAGTTGCATCCTCTCTCTCAATTGCACAAGAGAGTCCCACATCTACGATCCACCACATTTGGGGAGAAATAAACTTAAAATTGCATGTCAACCAATTTCTCCACCGTGCAAAGTCTGTGCCATCAAAAATATGTGGACACTCAATATCTAGCCCATAAGTCGCCATCCTCTCGGGTCGGTAAAGACTACAAATGAGAGACCAAGCTCCAATACCACTTGAAGGGTCGAGATGGCGGATTAGAGGGGGTGAATAGTCTTTTCTAAAAACTTACACGCAACGGCAAACCGAAACAAAAGCGGAATTAAAACTATCGGTCTAGCCAAGACTACACCCCTCTATCTATAACTTTAGCACCTAACAAATTATACTAATTGGACTCACTAAGGTGCCAAGCTAGGAAGCTCACCTAAACAAGTCTAGGTTGCAAGGTCACACAAACCTAAGCAACTAGTACTCTAAGCACAAAGGGAGCTCCTACACATACTAGTAAGCAAAGCACAAAGCACCTAAGCTCACTAGCAATGCTCTCTAGCAAGACTACACAAGCCAACTAGAGAGCTCAACTTACTTAGCTACACAAACTAAGCAATGTGACTAACAAGGCTACACAAGACAATTAGTCACTCAAGAGCTACTTCTATGCTACACAAGCTAGAAGGTAACTAAGCAAGCCACACAAGCTAAACTAGTTACAAGAGAAACAAGAAACCACTAGCACAAGTATATGAAAGTAAATACAAGCTAGTGATTCGGATAATGTAAATCACCGAGGAGAGTAGACAAGGTTGATATGGTGATTTTTCTCCCGAGGTTCACTTGGTTGCCACCAAGCTAGTTCCCGTTGTGTCGACCACACACTTGGTGATTCGGCGGCTAATAGGCGTTCACAAGCCTAGCCCACTCACTCGGGCGTCGCAAGAATCTACCCACAAGTGAGGGTAACTCAATGACACGCTCAACTAGAGTTGCTCTTCGCGATCCCCGCGGAGCGAGGACAATGCCCCTCACAAAGCCTTCTCCGAAGCCACGCACAAGCTTCTTGCGTGCTTCGACAGAGCCACGATCACCAAGCCGTCTAGGAGGTGGCAACCTCCAAGAGTAACAAGCACCACGAGCTTGCAACACGATCACCTAGTGCCACACGAAGCTATCTCTCAAAGCAACGCACTAGAGATCACTCACTTTGCAATTGGATCACACTCTTGCTAGCACAAGTGAGTTAGAGGGCTCCCAACCAAACACAACTAAAGGTAACACAACCCCAAGGTGCTCAACCAGCCCCAAGGGCCGACCAAAGGCTATAAATAGCCACCCAAATGAAACTAGTCGTTTTGCCCCATCATAGGGCCTTCCTGCGAACCTCCGGACGCTCCTCCACAGGGGTCCGGACCATACCGCGCGCGTCCAGACCCTCCTGGCCGTTTGAAAGATCCGTTGGCGCCTTCACCTCACAGTGCCACGCGTCTCCGGATGCGTCCGGACTCAAAACCGAGAGGGTCCAGAGAGGACCAAACCTCCGGATGCTCGTCCGGACCTCCACTCCGAGAGCAACAGAGAGGGCCAGACCTCCGTACGCTTGTCCGGAGTCCCCGTCCGGACCAACAACACCGTCCGGAGCTCCTGTTCCCGATCAGGCACACCTAGGGTTAGCGTCCGGACACACCCGCGATGGTCCGGACCAGCTAAGACCTAGCATCCGGACCAGCGTCCGGAGCTCCACCCCGAGCCAAACCAAGCTGCCTCTTCTTCCTTGCTTCTCATGTGCTAACACAAATGTGTTCTTCACCTTGTGCATGTGTGTTAGTATTTTCACAATCATTTTCAAAGCATTTTCACTTGCTCTCACCGCGCCACTCGATCCTAATGCATCGCAAAGTTAGATCGCTCCAAGTGGCACTAGATAATCGATATGCAAACAAGTTTGCCCCTCTTGATAGTATGACTATCTATCCTAAACCCGGTCATATACTTCTCTACACTCCAATGACCGGTGAAAGGAAATGCCCTATGGTTATACCTTTGCCTTGCGCATTCCATTCCATCTCCATCTCCAATGTTGATGCAATACATACACCAACCAATCACCAAATGATATGATCCACTTCATATCATCACGTGACCGTATTGGTTCATCGATCTTGACCTCACTTACTCTTCACCATTGCATCGGTCCATCGGCGCCAAGCATCACTCATTTGCCCTTCACACTTGCAACCGGCCCATCAAGCCAAGCCTCATCTTGATCTTCTCCACCTTGATCACATGACTTCATGTCATGTTTCATGTGCATTAAGCTCCTTCATCACACAATCACCTGTGAACTAATCTTCTGTGTATATATCACTTAAACACATATTAGTCCACCTAAGTTGTCACTCAATTACCAAAATCACACAAGGACCATTCAAGCGGGCAATGCACCTAGCCCGTGCATATGAGCGCCGCAACGCGCCACCACTGGCCGCCTTCCTGGAACCACGATCGGCACGCCGCCCTGCTGGAATGCCTGTTGCACTGCCGACATCAGTGCCTGCAGGCAGTTCACCCAGCACAGCGTCGTCGTCATCCACCTCACTGCATGCATTAAAGCGCCTAACTCCGGAAGAGATGGCTGAACGACGTAAGATGGATCTTTGCTACAACTGTGATGATCCATACGTTCGCGGCCACAAGTGTGCTTGACTCTTCTACCTCGAGGTGTCCGACTATGTTGTGGAGGAGCCCGACGACACCAAGGATTCGCACACCACTCCAACGGTCCCCTCTCCATAGTTCGACCCGGAGACGCCGCTGATCTCCTTGACGGGCTGACTTGCCGGCGACCGACGCGACTTGGGAGAATGCGGCAGAGTTCCACATCGCCTATCCTTCCTTCCAACTCGAGGACAAGCTGTTTCCGAAGGGAGGGAGAGATGTTATGGTCGGCAAGGAGAGGAAGAATAGAGGCTAGGCAGTTATTAGGAGAAGATTAAGTTGTTAACAGAGTCCTAGATAATTAAGTTTGTTAGCAGTCGGTTAGCAGGAAGAGTTAGAGTCTTGGTTGGTTAAGAGTTGTTTAGGGAGTCCAGGATTTGTGGAGTCGGTTAGCCATATCACCATATCATTGGCTGGTCTTGTAATTCCTATAAAAGGGAATCGTATGGAATAATAGAATTCAACCTGGGATTGAGATAATTTATCTCCCTTGGGCGCCCCTAGCCATCGCTTTCTTCTCCACGCAAGCTGCAGCGACAACCACGGCACCCGCACGCCGACGTGCCGCCAGCCAATGCCCTCAGCCTGCTCACCCATACTTCCTACGCAGCAAGGCTCACCGCCGTAACACAATCACACATGACACATTCAACTACCTGTGTACTTTCTTAAGAAAGTAACTAGTTGAACACTTAATTCTTTCAAAATGGAAGGCCCGACACATTTAAGCGAATGGAATGTTTGGGTGCTTTACTAGAGAAGTTAGAGCATCACCAATGGAGACTAATACTATTTGTGGCTTCGGTACAAATAAAATGATCCACATAGACTAGTAAATATTGAGACTATTATTTACCCAATGTAAACTACTACTACTTGTAGCTTCTAAAGTGACTTTTTCCTTTTATCATGTCATACATTTATTTTCTTCCCCTCTTCTTTTTTAGCATGGATCAGTTTCTCTTTCCTTAAGCATATGTACCTTCACCAAGATAATATGACAAGTTTAGAACACTTACTTTTTTATCTGAGCCTACATGGCATTTGATCCACTGTGGACATTGTTCCATATATTTTTCTTTCTACTCACTTTGTGATTCCTTTCTAACTAGCAGCACAAGGAGAATATTGGTATGAGACAAATACTGATCCATTGCACTCAGCAACATTTGACAGAACACGCTGCATATCATTCTCTCTGCCCCCACCCTTCATATACAGTGACATCAATACATTATTGCCAAAGCTATAATATCCGGACAACTAGTTTACTTTCAGAAGCACAACCAGTATAGAAGGCCATGTTTTATTGAAAACCGTTTATGTAATATTCAAGCACACAAACAACTAAATGAGTCTCGATCTACTATGCTGGTACTTCTGGCAAGAGTTTCATCCTTGGTCACAAGTTTTTTGCAATCTGGAGGTTAAAGTGATGGTCAAATGTTTTGAAATTAGCTGAACAAGTGATCAATCAAAGCAGAAAAAATTAAGAAATATCATACCCCGAGCTGCTTCTTTGTAAGCTCACATAAAAACTGTGGGTCCTGTTTAGTCTGTGTATATGCATCAATCTTGTTCACTTCCTGAAATATACCAATCCATGAGTTAAAATTTCTCCTCAAGAAAGCATTATCAAGAAAACTGGTTTGCATTGGACGGACCATGCAGCCTGGTCAATAGGATAAAAGGATCATTTCAAACGATGTGAGTGAATGTACTACAAACATAAAGCTTTAGCCTATTCAATGTCCATCAGTCTGAATTACCTCGATGAACTTCTCAAGGTTGGGTCTGCCCTTTGTGATATCGTAGTTCTTTGTGTTGGGAAAGAGTATCTGAAACCTCTCTATGAATGGCACATACGCAGTGTCCACCTGTAATGAAATTACAGATCACAACAAAACCACATGCCAAACCGAAGTCCACATTCACAATATGAACCCTTTCTCATAGAGATTTGATTTTGGACCATGCTGCAGGGATAATGATTCCTAGTGTTCAGTGAAATACGAAACTGAACTGACCAAGGAAGAATGGTCCATCCTTGAATTTCCCCAGGGCGTCTTATATTTTATCCAAAGGAGAAACTGATGTAAAGACATGTGACAATTAGCATCTTAGAAAAAGCCTTTTCAAATCAAACAAATCAAACATGTGAATTAGTTACGTTACCAGCTTCCTCAGACATATCTTCCTTGGAGACTATAGATGAGAATAATGCTTTGTTAAATGCATCAGTATATGCTAGCATCTCCTCAGCAAACTGCTTCTTTGCAGGGTCCTGTGAAGAATTCAGAGTCCAGACGTTAACAAGCCTGAAAAAACACTGTTTTTTTTTTTGCAAGCGCTACATTGATGGCGATATGATGTAATCTTACCTCAGGGAGCAAAGATGGGCCTTCGAAGTTGCTGTCAATGTACTTAACCAAATCCAAGCTCTCTCCTTTCACCTAGTTGTTGTGCTCCAGAGAAGGCACATGCCGGGAAAGAAAACAAGGGTACATCATACATTAAGGCCTTGTTGGAGGTGCATGTATCTCCTTCAATTTACATGTGTTGGAGTGTATTTGAACTAATATACACTTCAATCCGCTCCAATAAAAGCTTCTAGATAGCAAGCTTCAAGATGGCGACTCTCGCCCCCACCCCTCTCCCTCCCGGCGCCCTCTCGTCTACCAGCCCCACGTCGGTGCCTGTCCATGGCCCGACGGCCACCCACTCGGCCGTGCTTCTGCAGGCTTCCCTATCCTCTCAGGTGCCGGTTTCTTCCCCTGCCCTGTCTCCTCTCAACAGGCCGCTGCCCCAGGTAGGTCGTTCCAAGGGGGCGAGGTGGCGCGACGCCAGTCCATCTTCGTCCGTGGTGGTTCTTCCTCCGCCCCTTCATTTCGCGACGTGCTGCTGTCTAGTAGCGCCCCGTCGTCTGTTTCGTCGCTAGCGGTGGTGGTGAAGGAGCTGCCGCCACCGAAGGTTATCCTGAAGGCGCGGGCTCATCAGGTGTTCGTCGGGGAGGGCCCTGATGCGTCCGGGTGGCAGCGTTATGAGAGCCGTCGTTCTCGCAAGAGGCGCCTGAAGGAGTTGCGTGTTCCCCGTCGGACGGTGCCAGAGGACCTCAGGGAAGGTGCTTCAACTGCTTTGCACCTTCACACCACGCTGCAGTTTGCCGTGAAAGGACTCGCTGCTTCAAGTGCCATGAGTTAGGTCACCGCGCGTCCAGTTGTGCCGGTCGTGGGTTGGCTCTGCTCTCTGCGGCGCCTCGGGGTCTGCTCGTTTGGCGGAAGAAGGCAGCGCCTGGGGTCTCGGGCTCTACGAAGATGGTGATTGCGGAGACTGCGCTAGGCGGGGAAGGCTTTGATGCCGCGGAAGATCGCATGCAGGTCAAGAGGCAACGACGCCGTGTGAGGAAGCGGCGGCGTTCTGGCGCTGCTGGTCCTGGCGGACCTCCTAGCCAGGATGATGAACACAACAGCGAGTCTCCTTTGGCGGCTGTCAACGTTGGTGTTCAGGCCTCCTCCGCCGGCGTTCCTGTCCGGCTCCGGCGCATCATTGATCGTTCGGCTAAGGTGGCCAGGGCTGAGGACGAGTTGGGCAAGGCGCTGTCGGTTTCAATCGTGGGAGACTTGGCGGCCCTCTCGGTTGATGTTCTGGTTGATGAGCTAGCTCGTCGCTATGAACTCCCGGTCGAGGCGCTGGAGTTTCACCGCCTAAGCTTTGATGATTGCCTTCTTGTTCTCCCTGATGAAGCTACGGCAAGTCGAATCTACAACGACGGCAGGCCGCTGCTTTTGCCGCCGTTTAGGCTCTGTTTCCGGCGTTGGGTCCCGCTTCAAGAATGCTTCCGCTGTGGTGTTGCCCTCGCTCCTTGATGTAGAGCTGAGTGGCATACCGCCGCACGCCTGGGAGCTTGAGACGGCAGAGCATCTGCTTGGTGATTGGTGTTGGGTTCGCGAGCTCCATCCGGATACAATCGACCGGCGGGACTACTCGTCCTTCCGGCTCAAAGCATGGTGCTCCCAGCCAGAGCTTATCCCGACGGTCATGGATTTAGACATCGTCGAGCCCCCTGTGTATGTTGATGATTCTCCCCCTGTGAAGCGTGCGTTGAGGTACGGAATCAAAATCGCAGCTTCGGTGTCCTCAACTTCTGGGGTAAACGACGTCCCACCCCCGCCTCCTCCACGCGATGATTCCGACCATGGAAGGCGTCGACGCCGGCGGCGAGCTCCTGCTGCGCCGGAGTCGGTTGTTCTGGGCTCGGGTGTCCGCGGTGTTGCTCCACCGATCCCTGTGCTTTGTCGTTTGGGCTCTGGCCCAGTGTCTGATGACCGCTTGGTGGAGCGTGAGGAGCCAACTATTGGCTTGCAATCTCCAGAGCCCGAAGCGACGCATGCACCTTCAATTCCCTCGCTTGCCTCGTTTTTGCCGGCTGTCATTGATGATATGGCAGCCTTGGTCATTATGCCAAGGTTTGGGGAAGAGCAAGTGCTCCCAGGGAAGCTGGGATTGCCGGTTTGGCTGTCGGGTGGCGACGCAATCCTTCCGGACCCGCAGGCCATCATGTTTGGCGAACTTTGTGAGCAGATCGGCTCTAAATCTTCGGGCTCTGTTTCGGCCCAAAGGCTTTGTCCCAGGCTTTCAGGCCCAGAAACATCTCTGTTTGCATCTAGTCAACCAGTTCCTGACTCCAGCCCACCAAGGCAGATTGCTGAAGGCATCAGTGATGTTGGATTCGTTGCCTCCCCGTCGCTGGATAACATCCCAATCGACGCCTCGGTCTTGGCGGCTCTGTGCACCTCGCCGGAGCTTGCCACCTCCGGTCCGGCAGCATCCGCTGCCCAGGGCGCTTTGTTGGAATCCAGTGTCGCCACCTTCGTGAAGACTTACTCCAGGCGACGGCAGCGCACTGTTGACGGGGACAGCGTGGTTGTGGCTCCGCTCCCGGATTCTCATCTAGGGAGCATGGTAGTCTTGGCCGAGCTGGCGGACGTTGCAGTGGCGGCTGTGACTCCGCACCGGACCCCTCTTCCTGGTCCGGAGTGCGTTGAGGACATGGCTGCGACTCCGTCTGCTATAGCACGCTCATCTCCCTTCAACAACAGTCCTCGTGTGTCTCCGGTGGGTGACAGGGAGCAGGCTATCTCCTTTGCTCAGCAATCTTCAAGGCCCGCAGGCGTGGTAGGCGACGTCCAGTCTCCGCTTCCTGACCAACCTCTCGGTCAGTCAAGCGTTGTAGTAAGGCCTGCGCCTCCGCCTTCTGGGGCAGTTTTGCAAGATTCAGCCGGTGTTGACCATGAGGGCGTTTGTGACTCTGTTCATGTGCCTCTCTCCCCAAGAGCAGACTTTATCTTCAAGGTGGTAAAACCTGTGGGCGCTATTCTACCGGCCCCCCCAGCTCCAAAAAGAAGGAAAAAGACCTTGCCGTCTGATTTTGTGCCACGACGGAGCCGCCGTGTTGCAAATCTTCCCCCGACAACTGATCATTGTGCTGCGGTGTCAGTTTGTCGACATTTAGGCTTTGCTGATGGCGAAGAAAGAGTTTCAGCAGTGTCCTTGGAACATTATGCCTCCTTGTTTAACCAATCCCTTTCCAGGGATCACCTGAAGGCTTTGGCGGCCCTGTTCGGATGGGATGAGCCACCTAGCATTATGGTGCGAACTGCAGACAACATTCTTGTTGTATAAGTTACTTAGGCAGGTCGCTCCTATTCTTGTTATCTATGGATTCTTCTAATGTCTTAATTTGGAATGTACGTGGACTCAATGACAAAAAACATCGGGATATGGTTCACCAAGTAGTTCAGTCCTGCCAGCCGGTGGTGGTTTGTTTACAGGAAACCAAATTAGCCCATATTTCTCAGCGTGATGTGTTATCTTTTTTGGGACAAAATTTCAGTTCCTTCGTTGACCTGCCAGCACAAGGAACAAGAGGAGGGATTCTGGTAGCTTGGCGAGATGGGTTTGCCAATGTTGAATGCTATCGTGTGCACCGTCATTCAGTCTCGGTTTTGTTCCAGGAGGAGGGACAGCAGCCATGGTGGTTCTCTGGAATTTATGGTCCTCATGAAGATGCAGAGAAACCGTCTTTCCTTGAGGAATTGCGTGAAGTTAGGAGTTTGTGTGCTGGGCCTTGGATGCTTGCTGGGGATTTCAATATGATCTACGGATCGGAAGATAAAAGCAATGACAATGTGAATAGGGCGCTAATGGGACGATTCCGTCGCTTTGTTAATGATATGGAACTGAAAGAAATACCTCTGTTGGGTCGTCGTTTTACTTGGTCAAATGAAAGAGCTTCCCCCACTCTCGTCAAACTGGATAGAGTTTTGTGCACTACGGACTGGGAAGATATATATCCTCACTGTGTCTTACAAAGCCATGCGACTGAAATGTCTGACCATTGTCCTCTTGTCCTTGGCCTTAAAGATGGTGTCAAGGGCAAGAAGCGTTTTCACTTTGAAAGCTACTGGACGCGCCTTCCTGGGTTCCTAGAAACAGTGAAGAACTCTTGGGTTGAACCAGCTCGGACAACTTGTCCCCTGGACTGCTTTTCCATCAAGCTGAAGAGATTGAATCGCGCTCTGCAATCCTGGAGTGCAAAAAATGTTGGGCACATAAAAACACAGCTAGCTCAAGCACGTGAAGTGTTGCATAGGCTAGAAATGGCCCAAGATAGGAGGACTTTGTCTCCTGAGGAGGACTGGTTGCGAAGGGAATTGAAGCGGTTGTGCCTGAAGTTAGCTTCACTGGAAAGAACTGTTGCAAGATTACGTTCCAGGGTGAGGTACCTAAAGGATGGAGATGCGAATACGTCCTTCTTCCACAAACAGGCTGCTTTCCGAAAGAGAAAAAATTATATTCCCAAACTCATGGATGGTGATCAGATGGCAACTTCCCAGGAGGATAAACACAAGATTTTGTTTGATTTTTATGAGAACCTGTTGGGTACAGCCCCAGTCCGACCTGCCTCTTTGGACCTGCAATTCTTTCATAGGGACACAATGGATTTGTTAGCCCTTGATATTCCAATCACGGAGGACGAAGTTTGGGAAACGATCAAGTCACTGCCATCAGATAGAGCCCCGGGCCCAGATGGATATACAGGAAGATTTTACAAGGCTTGTTGGCAGGTGATTAAAGCAGATCTCATGGCGGCAATTTTCTCTGTTCAACAAGGTGATGCAAGGGGGCTTGGACTGTTAAATGCAGCATATATCACTCTGATACCGAAGAAGAAAGATGCATTGGCTGCGAAAGACTTTCGTCCCATCAGTTTGGTGCATAGCTTTGGCAAATTATTAACCAAGATACTTGCTAATCGGCTGGCCCCCTTTTTGGACTCGCTGGTTTCTACAAATCAGAGCGCATTTATACGAGGACGATGCATACATGATAACTTTGTCCTAGTGCAACAAACGGTTAAGGTGTTACATCGACAAAAGGTGCCTAGCCTCTTTCTCAAGCTGGATATATCAAAAGCTTTCGACTCGGTATCATGGTCATTTCTCTTAGAAGTGCTACAGCATTTAGGCTTTGGTAATTCATGGCGCAACTTGATGGCCAACCTGTTATCATCATCCTCAACTCGAATCTTAGTGAATGGAGAAACGGGAGAACTCTTACAGCATCAGCGAGGTCTACGACAAGGGGACCCTTTATCCCCCATGCTCTTTATTTTAGTGATGGATGTGCTTAATAGTTTGTTTGTGAAGGCTGGGAATGTGGGGCTGTTGCAACCGTTATCCCCACGTGTGGCTGGACAAAGACTTTCCTTATATGCTGATGATGTTGCCTTATTTATCAAGCCACTTGAAGAGGAGCTGCAGATTACTAGAGATATTATCAAGGCATTTGGGGATGCTTCAGGGTTGCAGACTAATATTCAGAAAAGCAATATCATTCCCATCAGCTGTGCTGAAGGTTCTCTGGCAGTAGTTCAAGATATTCTTCCGGGTACCATCTCAAATTTCCCGTGTAACTACTTGGGTCTTCCATTATCAAATAAGAAGCTTTTTAAGAGGGATCTTCTGCCATGGATTGAGAAAATCGCTGACAAACTCCCATGCTGGAAGGCGGCGCTTATGAACAGGGCTGGACGTGCCACTTTAGTCCAGTGTGTTCTATCTGCCATGCCTATTTATTTGTTAATCGCCATCAGTGTCCCGAAGTGGTTCATCAAGGCAGTGGACAAGATCAGAAGGGGTTTCTTATGGCTGGGAAAGGAAAAGGCTAATGGTGGTTGCTGTCTTGTGGCTTGGGAGAAGGTAATGAGACCATTGGATCTTGGTGGACTAGGCATCCCCAACTTAGAGGTGATGGCCTGGGCTTTGCAAGTCAGGTGGCAGTGGTTTAAAAAGACAAAAGCTGATCGTTCTTGGTCTGATCTGGAGCTTCCCTTGCACCCTAACTCGATTGCTATGTTTGCCATTGCAGTCACTACAGAGGTAGGGAATGGACACAATACACTGTTCTGGACTGATCGGTGGCTGCATGGTTGTTCAATTGAAAATCTTGCACCGACTGTCTTTGCTCATGTCTCTCCAAGAATTCGCAAATGCCGGACTGTGGCTGATGCTCTCATTAACGGGGATTGGCCAAGAGATATTCAAGGAGGCCTATTCTGGGCTGGTATTATAGAATACCTACAACTATGGATTGCCTCATGGGAATTATTTTGACTGACCAAGAGGATCGTCACACGTGGAGGCTCGATGCAAGTGGATGCTATTCTTCCAAATCTGCCTATAAAGCTTTTTTCTATGGTGCTGTGACCTTTGAGCCTTGGCGTCGACTATGGAAGAGTTGGGCCCTGGCCAAATGCAAAATGTTCTTATGGTTGGCAATCCGTAATAGATGTTGGACAGCTGATAGGCTTGCTAAGAGGGGCCTCTCACATCCGGATAAATGTCCTCTATGCGATCAAGAAGATGAGACGATACAACATCTTTTAACAACATGTGTGGTTGCTAGACAAGTATGGTTCAGATTACTCACCCCGTTGAACCTAGCAGATTCTGCCCCCCGACAAAATGAATTGAGTTTTGCTGACTGGTGGCGCAAAACAATGAGCAAAGTTAGCAAGGAACACAGAAAAGGAGTGAACTCTTTAATTATTCTAGGGGCTTGGATTATATGGAAACATAGGAATGCTTGTGTTTTTGAGGGGAATTCTCCTTCGTTTAGCTTGATTTGGAGTGAAATTAAGAATGAGCATAGCCTGTGGTGCTTGGCTGGAGCGAAGAAACTACAAGGGCTAGGGCTGGTGCTTGTAGACTAGGGCAAGGTCAAGTCTTGTTTCTTCGCTATGTGTTTGAGTCTTGAGTTTGTGTAATTGCCTCACTCATATTTGGTCGTCTATGAGTGAGGATCCTGTTGGGGCCCTCCTGTTTTTCATCTCTATAATACAATGAATCGCAGCTCTCCTGCGCTTTCAAAAAAAAAATCCGCTCCAATCCATGTGGTTTTTTATAGATACATACACATCCAAACAAGGCCTAAAGAAAAATGTAAAACAAAGTCTCCATAAACCTAGGAAAATTTTAACATGAAAGGTCTTAAGGGGTAGCAGATTAACCAAACACACCTTGTTTCCTGGATAAACCTTCTCCTTGTACCATGCTGGCCTGTCAGAAAGATTGATGGCGACTATCTTGATCTTGTCCTGCAAACCCTGGACAAACGACGAGGAACAGAAAAGGCTTTAGTTTTCCTTTCTAGGAAGACACCACAAAAGGGAACAGCTTCAACAAATCAAACAGTGGTGATGGTGATGGTGATGGTGCCACCTTGTAGTTCCTGGCAATCCAAGCGCGCTGCGCAAACGGGCAATTATGTTCAACGTACATCCTTCACGAGACTCATAAAAAGGGGTTAACTTCTAGCGCCTGATCTGCACAGGTGAAATTTGCAATTGATAGGCCTAAAATCTACCTGGTGGTGCCATCGAAGAGGGGAGGGGGCTCGGAGGCGGAGGTCAGGGGAGACGGCAGCACTTCCTCCACGGAGCTGCACGGGGAGGAACCATTGTTCCATTAAAAAACTCGATAAAGAATCTCCCTTCATAGAAAGTTCAACAAAGAATTATTTCTATACGGCGGAAATTAGATCAAGAATCTGAACGGTAACAGCCGATAGTCCGGCCCGTTCTGGCGTTCTGCCGCTTGGTTCTGCCAGTGCTCACTTTGCAGGCGCCGCGGATGCCATGGCCACGATACGGGTTCGTCGTGAGGAGCTTCGCGCGCGAAGGTGGTGTTGAGCTGCATCTGCTCATCGCGGACTGCAAATCTTTATACGGGTTCCAGCCGTCACTTGGACGCGAACGCGGTTGTCTCTGCCTTGAGGATTTTCTGGAAGGACTAGGAAACCGAGGCGCGGCGACATCTTTGAGAACCAATGCTATTTTTTTTTTATAGAAAATTGCTGCACTAATATGAAAAGTGGTATTTGAGTTGTGTAATAACTTATCTTATTGGAGATTACTATTGCAAGAAATGTAAATTAATTCGAAGGCATAGTCTACATAGATGCGTAGAGTCTTTTGGCCTTAGGGCACTCCCAATACAAAAACTATTAAGTAGTTTCTATGATCTAGGACTTTGTACCAAGAAACTATCTATCCCAATGTAGATTTTCTATTTAGAGTCCAAATAAAAATTCAGGCTAATCATATTGTTATAAAACTCATTGTCGGCGGTTCGGATCTTTCCCTCTCCGTCTCGTGATCAACATAGTAGATGAAAATAGTAGAACAACTAGACACAAGATAGAGAGACTATTCTTTATTTCTCTGAATATTGGTGATTACAACATAAAACTCTCACGTATATATAGTCCTGTCAGGGCCTATGAATTTGGTAAGAGCCCACATACAAACGGACTAGGATTATGATTCTTCCTTTTCCTTTCCTTCTAGGATAGAGTCCATGTGTTTTACAACACTCCCCCTTAGGCGATTACCACGATATGCACATGCCTTGTTAAAAACTCCATCCGAAAATCCAGTGGGAAAAACGGTTCTTAGAAAAAAGAGTACATCACATTCATTAATTGTATTGCACATGTTATCTCATTAAAAACCTTGTGTGAGAAACCTTCAAATAAAAACTCACATAGGAAAAAAGAGTACAACATTTAACCTTCTTGGATATGTATTCTTCAAGATCTTTTATTCTTCATGAATAAATATTTATCTTCATGATCTATGCATAAATTTCAATGTCTTAGCAAATATGATCTATTTGATCTTTGTAATTCTAGTGGTTTTAATTATCTTCAAGGTAAATTCAATCAATTTACTCCCCCTCATAAAGCCATCCTTTGAACTTTATTGTTCAAGTCACACTTTTTATAAATATGTGCTTAATTGATGGTATGCAGTACCATAATATTATATCTTTCAAAAATTGGCTCAAAATTCTTCTATGAATTATAACAAGAGTATAAACAAGAGCAATATGCTTCGTGCATAATGACCACTTATTAGTTGTGCAAAACAAATAAATTTTATACTTCAGGTAAATCCTTTCAGAGGAATATGGGGTAAATAAGTTACAATATTTAATATCTTCTAGATAATGTGTCAAACTTATACTAGAGTTTGAATATTTAAAATCCTTTCTTAGTGGATTTGCAAATTATATGTTTTACAAATCTTAGAGATTTTGATTGTATCACTCAAGAGTAAATCCAGTCTTACATTTGGCATTTAGAGGATAATTCAATTGCCAAAGTCATCATTATTCTTATACCTTCAATGGTATTTAGAGGATATCAATACTTCATTGCTAGCTTTACATATATACACTTTCTGAGTGTTTGTATGACATCTTCATGATGTTTATCATTCCTCATTTTGTTTCTCTCGGGTCTATATTCACTTCAAGTATTGATGGTGTTTATTCAAGAATCAACTGGTAAATCCTTCATGGATTAACTCCTTCAAGGATATTCTGATATTCAGTGAATAACATGTCACTTCTATGAGATATATTCTCTACTATATGTGATATACACAATGAGATAGAAATATTCAATATTAAGTCATTTGATGACTATTCCTTCTAGGACATGCTCTTCTTAAGACTTCAATATTAATTCAGGAATACATTATACCTTAGACTTCTTAATACTTAGTCTGAGATTTTAATATGTTGCGATTTATATTCTTCAGAAATTATATGGATCTTCATAATCCACTTATTGACTGTATATTTCAAATTCATTCATTTCATTTGCCAGAGATATAGCAAAACATTATTTTTTCTAAGTTGGAGATTCAAACCTCAATTTCTTTCTTCATTGACCCGATATAATCGCTACAAGCGACTTTGCCATGGACTTTGTTTTCCGGATCCGGATTCTCATAAGAGAATAAAATTATAGAGGTAACGTTGTCGACAACTATTTTCTCCCAATATTCTCATAATGTGAGATTATTCTATCTCTTTGTAATTTCCCATACAAGAGATAATTTATTATTCTGCATAACCAACACTAATGATGCGCGCACTTAGTATGTTGGATTTTATCTTCATGATGATCCTCTTCATGAGGTGCTTAACCTTCTTCATGAGGTGTTCTCTTCATGAGAATGGAGGAGTTTATTCTTATTTTATTTATTGAGTATACACTAAACTAGAACCCATAGGCGTCCCCGTAGATTTTAGCTTTATAGTATAGTATATAACATTTAGTTTACTACTAGTAAACACAACTTCAGGTTTATAACTTCAAGTTACTCCTCTCATTTTTCAAAATATCTGGCATATGCTCCGCTTCATGCTTCACAAGAGCATAATCAAACTATTGTTTGATTTAGTGTGTGATGTTATTCCTGCTAAGTTTCAAAGAATATTTTCTTTAGATCATTTTCCTTCTATGGAAATAATATTTGACATTCATAATAGGCTTTCTCTCCCCCTAATGTCAATATTAGATATTTAATAGCATACTTTAAAAGGTATCCCCTATCATGGGCTTAAAATAATTCAAATTCACATATCTCCAACTATAGGTGGAGGCCCATTCATGTATGCTATGATAAAATTTTTTAGGAAATATTCACACACATATTTAAACATGGGGGTTATTAATTAAATGCAATTTTTTATAGCCTAAAAATAATCCAAATACTCATACATAAAAATGGATAATATACTTTAAATATATAAAATACGCAACATTCAAATTCACATGAAATTTATTCTATAATTTTCTAATTGTCATTAATGCAAAAATTGCTAAATGCATTTTATTCATAAATCTCAAATCATCATAAGTATGTTATCTACTATCTTAATTCCACAATTATTCATCATATCTATTGGGTTAGTCTCCATTAAGTTAATTTCATATTAACTCCCCTCTATCTCAAGTTTCTTAAACTTAGATCAATCATATTGCTTATGCATGCAATGCATTAGAAAAGCAACATATTTATTATTTCAATAAAAATTATTTTGGCATAACATGCTAGATAGCCAATTTAATTACAATGAGAAAATTAGTAGCTACAAGCTACAAACATAGCTTCCATGCTAATATGTATGTACGAGGGGAGATAGTTGTAGCTCAACGGGAGCACAATATAGTGATACACATTCATGTGTAATGTGCAATATTGGTATTCAATCCAACAAAATAGATAATAACAAATACAAAGCTACAAGCTTCACTTAAAGATAGATTTAGTTTGATTATGCCTATTAAATATATATTACCCACATTTTGTTATGCATTTACCCAAAATTCCTCCCCTTTTCATGTCATAATTACTTCAAGTAGAAATATGATTCATGCATCATACTTCTAGTATTTAATGGTTGTGGCATGAAATTCATATAGTTAGTGTATTATTCAGTGTACACAATAATATATTTTGGGTAGAACATAAACTTCTAGTTTATTTAGTATGTTAATATAGTCCAATTATTCATGTGCTTTTAGAAAATTCAGTTTCTCTTCTACCTACATGGTAGTATTGCACAAAGAATTATAACCTTCATGGTTAATTAAGGCTTCTTTGTGGATAAAATCCATGTAAAATTATTTAAATAGGCAAAATTAGGCAAGTATTTATATGTAAAACATATAAAACTAATTTATTCCATGCAAAATTAACATATATTACTTCAAGTAGGAATTGCAACTAAGAATATTAAATGTATTAGTCTTCAAGCTAATAAAGTAACCATTAACTCTTTTATGAGTTTACATAATCTACTTAATTCAATTGGAATTAAAACTTAATGCACCACCGTTACTACTAATACTTATAGATAATACTCAATGCTTGACATTTAGCAGCTTCATGCATGCTTTATTTCATAGTAGTGATATGTAATCACAATCCTTCTAGGAGTGCAATATATGCAAGTCATATATCCTGGTTTATTAAGCTACCAAAAATTTCTAACTCAACTTCTATTTTGAGTAATTTCTGATGATAAATTCAAATACTTCATGTATTACATTGCTCTTTGATATTCTATACTCGAAGAGTTATTTCTTCAAGAATATATATATTGCTAAAATTTAATTTACCATCTTATCTTCTAGATATTTAATACAAAGCTTCAAGCTATTATTTATAAAGTAGCATTACACCACAAATTATAAGCATACAATCTTGAAAATTCGACTTTCAATAGAATATGATATTCTATAATCATAATTTGAGAATTTTCTCATGAAGTGAGTCATACAATATATTTGTTATTTCTCTCGGTCATATACTCATTCTAGAGAATAATCAGGAAATATATATCATGAATTCACTACACTTCAACAGTAGCAAAATATCCTACATGGATTTAATAATGACCATAACAAATAATTCTAACATTCAGAGTAATTCCAGGATATTCCTTCTTTCTTTCAAGCATACATATATTAACATAAATTAAATCATGTGCATATAAGTTTACTACATGTAAACAAGTGGTAGGGTGCAAAAAAGTAGTGGATGGTTATAAAAAAAATTCTTAGAAGCATCCTAGCATTTTTCAGGGTGTATATCATGGTATATGCTAATTTTCAGAATTAATACAAACCATTTATTTTATCCCAAAAATTCATTATGCTAGGAAAAATAAATATGAGCCTCTCAAAGGTGATAAGTCTAAGGTCTATAGGATTCAGAGAGCTCATATATCTTATACCATGTTTCTAGTATAATCATTCAAGATTTTATTCTTACAATTACATGGTATATAATTCATAACGGTTGCATTTGCACTTTTCTGAATTAAATTCAAAGCATAGAAATTAATCTATTTTTTACTTCAGAAAAATAAAGCTAGAAACAACACTCATTAAACTTCAGATTTAATGTGTATATATGCACGCTTTTATACATACGGGTATAAGAAATATAGAGGATCTAGGGTTAATATTTCAGAAGACTGTTGTACAAACTGAAAAATTATAAACAGAGACACCAACATCGGCTTGCACGCTGCAAGGTGTTTGCGTCTTCCTGGTCGTAGACGGCGGCAGACGGCCGGTGGCATGCGGACCAGTAGCTGCGGTGATGGGCCAATGTTTATGCGGTATTCTTCGTGACTGATATGTTGGCGTGCGAGCCGACAGCAGCGTCCTCATGGGACATGCTGTTTTGGCAACTTCGAGTCAGCCATATATGCTGCAAGCAATGGTCATGACCTGTGTAGTCCATAGAAAGCGTGCTGGCCGTAAAACTACATAAATCAAAGACGACATACAGCCATGAGGAGCAGATGGTATGCGAAGAAACACCCTAAACCCGTATCCGTATCTACCAGAAATATACAGGCTATATTCTGCAGGAATTAAGAGCTTTTTCTTATGATTTCAGATCTATAATTTAGTCCTTATTCGTTAAGATCTTCTGGCCTTTTCTTTATATAACCCAATTGGCTAAGTGTGCTAGATGGCTCATGACGTGCGCTTTGACCAGAAGCAGAGGCCGTTCGGCGGCATGCGTGCTAGTTGGGAACATGAAAGCTAGCGCTACCCCTGCTGGAGACGGAGGTATCCACGCGTGTGGAGGAGGTGCGCGCTGCGCGCATGTCATCATATGGGTTATGCACTCGAGGAGTTTTGCCGACGCCAACCAATTTCAACCCGAGTAAAAACACTGATTTGATCGATGGCATTCAGGCCATGGATAGTTATGCATAGGCGACGCTAGCATACAGGCCAACATACGGAGATCAGTAGTGACGAAGAGCATTCAGGCTGCGTGACTACATGGCCATGCATGACACCCCTGGTGCACAAGCGTGATACTTTATACTTACATGTATGAGCCACGGATGGTTTTCTTGTTTTTTTTATTAACCCTAGATGTACCTCGTATGCGTGCAAAATTTGCGTACTTTCTGTATATGCACTTCACGTACAAATCTACTATGTGCGTACGGTAAAAATAATTGCCACTACCAAAATCTAAAACTTCTCCTAGTGTTTTTGGTAATTAAAATTTAGTACAAACTTTCCTTAGTAAATGTCTCCTAGTGAAATTCTTATGTGCTATGATTAGTGGTAGTGTTTTACTACTAATTAAAAACACTAGCAGAAGTCCACCCTTTTGATAGTGTGCCCAATTCGATGGTAGGGATAAATATAATCGTCAGGATGTGATTTTTTCCGTACCTAATAGGATGCCAATTTGATCCATCTCACGTGCCGCGTAGGGCAGTGGTTAGTAGATGCATACCGCGTAGGGCGTTTGACATTGTCGTAGACATGCCTGCTTGATGACGATCACTACGCCAAAACCAATTTTTCGCAGCGGTCATTTTTAGTTTTCCGTATTAGGCAATCCGGTCCGCCGCCGCGGAAAGGCCAGGGTAAATCGAGTATTCCCGCAGCGGGCACGGTTAATCATTCAAAAAAAAGAAAAAGAAAAGAAAAAAACCCTAGATAGGCCCGCCGAGCCCATCCACGGGCCCGACGAGCCCATCCAGGTTGCCGTCGTCGGGTGCTCTCTGCGCAGATCCCGCCGCCAGTGATGGAGGAGGGGCAGCGGCCGTGGATCCAGCCACCGCCGCCCTCGCCGGATCCTCAAGGAAGACGCTGTCGTGGCGGTCCGCGCGTGGTGGTCCGCGCCGCCGTGGGGTCCGCCCCGACGTGGATGTTTGCGCCATGGCAGTCCGCGCCGCTGTGGGGGTCCGTGCCGCCATGGGGTCCGCCCCGCCGTGGTGGTCCGCGCCGCTGTAGTGCTCCGCGCCGCCGTAGTGCTCCGCGCCGCCATGGGGGTCCGCACCGTGGCGGTCCGCGCCGCCATGGGGTCCGCGCCGCCGATTTACCGCGCTGCCGAGGCAGTCCGCGCCGCCGCCGTGGTGGGACCCAGCGAGGGAGGCGCTGAGAGAGGGAGCAACCGAGGATTGGGAGAGAGAGGGAGGCACTGTGTGTGTGAGAGAGAGAGGGAGGCGCTGTGAGAGAGAGAGGGAGAGAAGAACCCAAACCCTAACTCGCCTTTATATAGTATAGCGTGTTAATGGGCCGGATTGGGCCTCGCCTGACCTATTTGGGCTGCAGCATTTACCGCAGCGGACCCCTTAAAATGTCTGTTGCGGTACCGCAGCGGACAATTGTGGCTGTCACGGTAAATTTTTTCAGTCCATTGAGGTAAATGGTGGCGATTTACCACAGCGGGCAAAACAGTAGTCCGCCATGGAGGGCTTTTTTGCAACGCTGCGCAAAATCGTTTTTGGAGTAGTGGATGGTACATGTTGATGCAGTACAGATTAGTTGCAAGTAGAGATAGCAGATCCGTTCCGCTAACAACGTCGGATATCGACGTCGTCGAAGTAGTCACGCGGGGACGTCGACGTCGACGTCGACGTCGAAGATCGGCGGCAACTTCAGTGGCGATGTCGACGTAGAGCTTTTCGTGCTGATAACCTGTTATGAAACTCGTTGTCGGCGGTTCGGATCTTTCCTCTCCGCCTCTCGTGATCAACATAGTAGATGAAAATAGTAGAACAAGTAGACACAAGATAGGAAGACTATTCTTTATTCCTCTGAATATTGATGATTACAACATAAAACTCCCACGTATGTATAGTCTATAAATTTGGTAAGAGCACACATACAAACGGACTAGGATTATGATTCTTCTTTTTTCCTTTCTTTCTAGGATAGAGTCCATGTGTTTTACAACACATATATCTTGCAAATATGTAACGTATCCGGATCCTATATGTGTCTCCTGTGGACAAGTCTGCTATGCACCGTTCTATGAACTCAGTCATGTGATCATGTGTCGCCATGGATCTAGAAGGAGCTTGGCCGGTTGGCGCATGCAGATAAGGCTGTCAGCTACCACGCGAGGGCACGAGAGATTCTGTTGGTGGCCGCGCAAGCTAGGTGACTCCAGAGCGGTAGTACGCGAACGAGTGAACGACCACCGGCAGCCGCGCACACCGGGCGGCCGTGAGACTTCGAAGCGGCGCTTGGCAGCGCGTGAGATCACGTCGGTGGCTGCGCGAGCAAACCGGCTCCGCGGCAGCGGCGTGTGAGCTCCCGTCGGCGACTACGCGTACGTGCGGCGGCGGCTACGCGAGCTCCCGCCGGGCGCCGGCCGCGAGAGGTCCGTGACGGCGGAGGCCACACGAGCGGTTCTTCAACGGTGGCGCGTACATGATGAGTTGCAGATGGAAACCGTCTCTCTCCTGCCAACCACGTATCAAATCGTTTCTGCCGCCTCGTCGCCCGTGAAGACGTCGAGTCTAACTTAGACTCGGTTTCTATTGTTTTACTCTTCTCTTCTCATTTAATTGTTTGTCATATCAGCAAAATATCTACGTAGCAAGGTAATTAATAGGGATAGAAACTATGTTGACTTCTGCATTGGGAATATCCTTAATTTCTATAGCCCTCCATAATTTGAATATAATCTACTAAATATGCAATAATCGCATGATAGAAATCCACACATACCTTATTGGTCCAGCAGTAGTCGAAGTTGACGAAGCAAACCACTTGCTTTGATTTTTGCGTGACCACATATTAGAAGTCCCCAGATTACCAATGGGTGCATGCATCCAAATCACCTGGATGATTATCTAGCTTTTTTGAGAAAAATGAGTTACATAGCGTCCATGTTTTTTATGGGCAAAAACCAGGAAGGACCAGGAGATAACTATCCTTAGTGATTTGAATTGTGTAAGGATGAATCTGTTGAAATAGTGGAATTATAATTTACCTCAATAATAAATCTGAGTTCTTGTTTTTTTTTATTATTGAATTAATTACTTACTTAATTAACATAGGAAAACGAAAACAAATCTTGCCGCATCCCGTTAATCACGATGACCTCGTCACGGAGACAGAAGCCTCGTGGCCTTCCTTTTCCAGGAGATTTTTAAAATTCTCTTCGTTTTAAATTATAATTTATTATATATTTTTTTAACCCTGAGTTTAACCTGCGCTTCCAAATTATAATTCGTTTGATTTTTTTAAACCTTAAGTTTAACCTGCGCTTCCTCATGGCTCGCTCGGTTAGCATAATTCTGGTCCAGAAAATTTTCTACATCTACTTTCTTGTACAAATTAAAGCTAACAAATGGATTTTTTTCAGGAAGCCATTCCGTGGTATCTGAACCGGTCGATCTTCTCGCCATCGTCATCCGCCCATAGTCGGCTCTTAGTACGTCCTTCTAAGGAGTGTCCTGAGAAGAAGGGTGCCGTGGGCCCCTTTTTTAAAAAAATTCAAGTTTAACGCGTGTTTTATTAGGGAAGATGGAAGTTTCAAATACATCTCAATGAGCGATGACGAGGTGCCTCGTCACAAAGAGCGATACACAACCTGAATCACCGGCTACAACGTTGTACTAAGGAATACCTAATTGTGCGATCGTAGTGCAGGACGGACGAGCGCTCTACACGGCGAACAGAGGTGCCGTGGGCCTGTGGCCAGCGAGAGGAAGGAGCTGGGGTCGCCCAGCGACACCACGGCAGGCCACGAATGTCCGGACTTGGGCCCAGTAGGCGTGGCGATGGCGATGGCGTCGGTGGCGGAGGTGGTGGGCACCGGCGCCAGGGCTGTAGCTAGCATGCCGCCGCCAGCAGGGGAGGAGACCGCCACAGGGCGGGTTCGGTCATAAAAAATGTCCACTGAAATTCCGATGACTTGCGGTCGCTGTCCATGCGGGCGGAGGGCAAGGTTGGTCTAGACTATACTTGCTCATAAGGCACGAGCCACGACGGTCCAGCCCATGGCATGACGTTTTGGCCCGGCCCAAGCATGGCACGGCCTGATGGGCGGGTCGTGCCTGGGACGCCACCGTACCTAGGCACGTGGCACGACACGGACACGGCCCGATCTAAGTGGCACGGGAGCGACCCGGTTATTATGATTCAAATGGATAATTCAGTTAAAATGATTTGTGATGACTAATAATTGAGTTGTGACCTGTTAAAAACGATGAACACTAGTAAAAAACTAAAAATGATGAACACTTATGAGAATTTTGAAGTGTTTCTCGCATGACGGGCCATAAGCCGGCCCAGCACGACAGGCGGCTCGGCACGGCAAAACGGCCCGCGGGCCGTGCCTTGGACCGGCAACCAGGCACGAAGCACGACCAGGTACGGCCCGTCATACACGACAGTCTGAGGAGGCACGACACGGGGCAGCATTGCACGACACGATAGCCATCTATACTCTAGATGGCTGACTCTTTGGATGAGATTCAGAAGCAGATGTAAGGTAGGAGGAACTGAGGAAGGGCTTCCATACCAAAGCTACACACAGAAGTTCAAGAGCGATGATATGGTACTCTGTTTCGTGTCCAAACATGTCATGAAATATGATCATCCTAAAAAGAAAAAAGAAAAAAAAACGGTCAAGAAACTGTCAGACGGTGATGCTACAATTGCCTCCAGGCTCCAGCGGTGGTACGAACATGGAAAAGTATGCCTTTTGCAAGTGAAATTCTGGTGCTGTTAAACGATAGCACGCAAGATGGCAGCACGGCAGCACCAAGGCCAGTCAGAGCTGAAAGGAAATCCAAAGAAAAATTAATTCAGTTCGAGCGTCAGCAGTGACGAGTGGCCAAAAAAAAATGAGTGTGTGGTAATGGCTGAAAGCCATGTCTTTCATGCACCGTGTCACAATATGAGCAATACATGCGTTGGAAGTTGGAGCCTTGGAGGTTATTATTCAAACACCAAACAGTTCTTCATAGTTCCTGTCAGAAGATTATTGATTTCTAGCAGTCCATTGTGAACGGTTGTATCCTGACCACAGTAGAAGAAGAGGCTTGGAGGATTTGAGCGAGGGCGTCTCTACTCTAGGAGGCTAGAGTAAGACCCCGCTGAAGATGATTGCGTCAATGTCTACATCTACATGGATAAATGTAGGTGAAAATTTTGTATTTTGGTCCTTTTCAAAAACATTTTTTATAAATAGACTCTCGCTAAAACTTTTTCTGAAAGTAAACCATTTTTGACGTATTAGGACACTACGTCGAGGTATGAGGCTCGACGCTGTGTCAGTTGACGCTAAACTTTTGCTAGGTCGCAGTTGCCACGAAGACGTTAGGCCCCACGTACCTTGGCGCAGCGTTACTCAACGCCAGACGCCAAGCCGCACACCTCGGCGTGGCACAACTTGACGCCGAGGTCTAGGCTACGCGAATGTCTGACACGACTCGACGCGTACAACAGCAGTCCGTGCAGACGTGCAGCAACACAGCAACATCTGCACGGCCTTGCAGCATCCACTATGTGCGGGTCCACCCACGTCTGCCTCCCGCACACCAACAGATATAGTACTGTACCATTTGCAGTTACAGTTTTTTTTTGTCTTTGTCCATCAACCTGCTATTAACTTTTCTATTTTCATTTTCGCACTTTCTTCATCCGTTTTTACCAATATTTGTTTATTTACATTTCTCAATGATTAAGTAAGTATATCATTATTTTTATATTTATTTCACCCATTATATATATTTTTTGTAATTATTGTTTCCAACTACCTAAAACACTTTTTATTGTACCCATCTCTTGATTTATTTCCTTAACTTTTTTTTTCTTTGTACCCATTGTTTTTTTACATTTCTTTCTTCTCCAGTATTGCACCCATTGTTTTTTAATTAAGTAATTTTTTTACTTACTTCCCCCACGTTCTTCATCCGTTAATCTTTATTTATTTATTACATTACTCAATGACTAATTAAGTTCATTTATTTCACTCATCATTCATTAACTAGCATCGTGCTCGTGCGTTGCTACGGGATAACAAAACTTTTATACTAAGAACATATATATCGCACTATAATATAACATTATTATAAAATTAAATATAAACGTGCCGAGGACGAGCTCGCCGACGATCTTGCGGTCGGTTGTCCTCGCTGCGTCCTCGGTGCGATTCATGCTGCAGCAGCAGTAGCATCGCGACCTCCCTCTCGGCGTCGCTAGATGGCAGGGGTAGCCAGTGAGCCACTCGATGGCGAGGACGGGGACCGCAGACGACCATGGATGCAGGTCGCGCGACGATGAGGTTGGCGCGAGCTCCTAGCTGGTGCGACGGTGAGTTTGGCATGAGACTGTATAAGGCTGTCTCCGTTTTCAAACAGACGCGACGTGCCCTGCGACACACGCAGCCTAGCGGCGATGGTCACCCGTTTATATCAGGACATGCCGAAGCCGTGATCGTCGCAGACGGGCACGACCTGGACTACTGCCCGGGTAACCGGACACAGCCCTAGCGGCGATCGCCGCACGTTGATCCGCCGCCGGCCGCCGCCTCCCCGATCCGCCATACTGGCTCGGTCGTGATCGACGCACGCTCGTGTACCGCAGCGCGGACTTCCTCCGCTGGGAGCGCGCCCCCACCGCCACGCCGCTGCACACCTCGCACGCCGCGGGCATGGTGGAGTGCCCGGACCTGTTCCCGGTGCATGACGACGCGTTGGCGAGTGGGGTGCGGCACGTGCTGAAGCTCAGCGTGATGGACACGGTTCAGGACTACTACATGGTGGGGCGGTATGACGACGTGACAGAGCGTTCGTGCCAGCGGAGCCCGAGCGCGGCGACGACGTGCGCGCCTGGCGACGGTGGACTACGACCACGTGTACGCGTCCAAGACCTTTTTGGACAAGCGCCACGAGCGGCGCGTGCTGTGGGCGTGGGGCAACGAGTCCGACAGTCAGGCTAACGACGTCACCAAGGGCTGGTCTGGCGTTCAGGTTGCCCGCCAGGCCGACGACATCAGTAATTTGTTTTTTAGATTTGTCATTTTAACGTATATATTGTTATGGTGCGATATAAGTGTTCTTAGTATAAAAAGTTTTATTACCCCGTAAAAATGCACGGGCACGATATTAGTTATGATACTAAATAAGTTTTATAAACTCTAATTTTTTTAACTTAGGTAGTAGGATATAGAGTGTTGCTTAGAAAAAATGTTTGAAAGATGTATTTGCATAACATAATTACTTAAGAAAATAGAATAAATAAATAAAAGTAAGCTAAAATTACGTGGGTGTAGTACTACTCCTACATTGTTCATTCAAACTGTGCGAGAGGATTGAGGAGAGGCCGGAGGCATTAAGTGGGTGGGCCCCGCACGTAGTGGTTGTTGGAGTACCTGTAGTCCTGTACTGCTGTTGTACGTCTAGTCTAGTCGTTTTCACGTGTTGCTGCATAGTTACATCTGCACTGGGAAAGCTGCTGTTGTACCGGGCGTGGAGTGCCCAGACCTTGGCGTCAAGTCGTGCCACGCCGAGGTGTGCAGCTTGGCGTTGAGTAACAAATCACCGAGGTAGGTGGGGGTCTGCCGACTTCGTGCCAACTGTGACCAGAGTCTGCGCTAACGTGGCAAAAGTTTGGCGTCGACTGACATAGCGCCGAGCCTCATACCTCGGCGTCGTGTCCTAATACGCCGAAAAACGGTCTACTTTCAGAAAAAGTTTTGGCAGGAGGCTATTTGTAAAAAATGTTTTTGTAAAGGACCAAAATGCAAATTTTTCACTGAATGTAGAACGCTTAGATTTTTATTTGTACGTGGTTAAACGTTATATTTTGCACCGCAAATACTATACTTTGGTTTCGTCGTGCTGCTGTTGGAGTTTGAGAACGTGCACCTAGTGCAGTGACATGGAAAGCAGAAGTGCAACCTATAGGCCAGAAGTTGAAATCCCATTCTCACAAAAAAGAAGGTCACATCTTATGCTATTTTTAGCGAAGTACATGGTCCACTAACAGTTACAGCCTTATACACGGCCGCAGGCACATCCTCACCGTTAGTGCCATGTCCAAATTAGCCGAGGTTGTTGTGCCTTTTTCTGGACCTTGCGGAAGAGAATTTTCTATCTTTCCACCAATGCTTCAAGAGAGGTCTTACCTCCAGGGGTTGAGTTCTTTTTGCCGTTGGAGTTTTGATTAAGTTGACATGGATTTATTCTTGTACTATGTTGGGTGGTTTATTTATTGGAGAAGCTACTAAATTGCATATTCTTGTTGTGTGGCACAACTGCTGCCTTTTCTGTATGAAAAGCTGAGAAACAAACGCGAACAGGACAAGTTTTTTTTTCTCTCAAAAAGACATGAGAGCTGGGATATAATGAAGCGCGGTCATCTTGCGTTTCTTAGACAAAATGATCCACTGTGGACTAGCAGCGCAAGGAGAATACTGGTATGAGACGAACACTAATCCATTGAACTCAAGCAACATTTGACGGCACACACTGCATATCATTCTCTCTCCCCACCCATTCATATACAGTGTCATCAACATATTATTACCAAAGCTATAATATCCAGAGTAGTTTATTTTTAGAAGCACAACCAGTATAGAAGGCCATGTCTTATTGAAAACCATATGCAACATTCAAGCACACAAATGACTAAACGAGTCTCGATCTACTCTGCTGGTACTTCTGGCGAGAGTTTTATCCTTGGTCACAAGCTTTAAGCAATCTGGATGTTAAAATGATGGTCAAATGTTTTGAAATTAGCTGAACAAATAGATCAATCAAAGCAAAAAAAAAATTAAAACTATCATACCCCAAGCCGCTTCTTTGTCTGCTCAAGTAAAAACTGTGGGTCCAGTTTAGTCTCTGAATATGCCTCGATCTTGTTCACTTCCTGAAATATACCAATCCATGATTTAAAATTTCTCCGTAAGAAAGCATCAAGAGAACTGGTTTGCATTGGGCCATGCAGCCTGGTCATTAGGATAAAAGGACCATTCCAAACAATGTGAGTGAATGTACTACGAACACAAAGCTTTGGCCTATTCAATGCCATCAGTCTGAATTACCTCATTGAACTTCTGGAGGTTGGGTCTGCCCTTTGTGATATCATAGTTCTTTATGTTGGAAAAGAATATCTGAAACCTCTCGATGAATGGTACATACGCAATGTCCACCTGTAATGAAATTACGCATCACGTCAAAACCACATAATTGAAGCCCACATTCATAAAGAACTGTTTCTAGTAGAGATTTGATTTTGAACCATGCTCCAGGGAGAATGATTCCTAGTGTTCAGTGACATACCAGACTGAACTGACCAAGGAAGAACGGTCCGTCATTAAATTTCCCCAGGGCGTCTTCTATTTTATCCAAAGCAGCAACTGGTGTAGAAACAACGCATGAGACAATTAGCATCTTATTACCAAAAAAAGGACTTCTCAAACAAATCAAACACGCGTACTAGTTTTGTTACCAGTTTCCTCAGACACAGACACATCTTCCTTGTTGAGTAAAGATGAGTATAATGCTTTGGTAAATGCATCAGTATATGCAAGCAGCTCCTCAGCGAACTGCTGCTTTGCAGGATCCTGTGAAGAGTCCAGAGTCCAGACGTTAACAAGCCTGAAAAACACTTTTTTTTTTCAAGCGCTGCATTGACGGCGATCTTATGTACCTCAGGGAGCAACGATGGACCTTCGAAGTTGCTGTCAATGTACTTAACCAAATCCAAGCTCTCTCCTTTCACCTGGTTGTTGTGCTCCAGAGAAGGCACCTAAGGGGAAAGAAACAAGGGTAAATCATAGTACATGAAAGGGAAATGTAAAACAAAGTATCCATTAATTTCGAAAATCTGAACATGAAGGGTCCTAAGGGGGATAGCAGATTAATCAAGCACACCTTGTTTTCTGGATAAACCTTCTCCTTGTACCATGCTGGCCTGTCAGCAAGATCGATGGCGACTATCTTAATCTTGTCCTGCAAACCCTGGACAAACGACGAGGAACAGAAAAGGTTTCAGTTTTCCTTTCCAGGAAGACATCACAAAAGAGAACAGCTTCAACAAATCAAAGAACAGAGGTGATGGTGACGGGGGTGGTGGCACCTTGTAGTTCCTGGTAATCCAAGTGCGCTGCGCGAATGGGCAATGATAGGCAACGTACAACCTTCACGAAACTCAAAGAAGGGGTTAACTTCTGGAGCCTGATTTGCACAGGTGAAGATTTTGCTATTGATAGGTCGAAAACCCACTTGGTGGTGCCATCGAAGAGGGGAGGGGGCTCGGAGGCGGAGGTCAGGAGAGACGGCAGTACTTCCTTGGAGCTGGATGCATGGGAAGGAAGAATTGTTCCATTAAAACCCCAATAAATAATCTCCCGTCACAGAAAATTCAACGAAGAATCAATTTCTATATGGGGGAAATTGGATCAAGAATCCGAACGGAGACAGCCGACAGAGACAGGATCCCGTTCTGCCGCTTGGTCCTGCTCAGTGCTCACCTTACAGGCGCGGCGGATGCCATGGCGACGATACAGGTACGGGAGGAGCTTCGAGCGCGGAGGGGGTGGTGATGAGCTGCATCTTCTAGTCGCGGGCAGCGAATCTTTATACGCGGTGATGGGATAGGAATGGGATGCGGTGGGGCGGGGGCGGGGGCGGGGGCGGTGGAGGTGGGCGTCAGTGGTGACGGGGGCGGTGGAGGCGGGCGTCAGTGGTGACGGGCAAACTGCAGGGAAAGCGAGCGAATTCATGGGAGGCGACAGGACACTGAAATGATGTGTGAATCGTGTGACGGAGTGATTGGACGACAGGTCCCCAACCGTGCTGTGCTGGCTGGGCCGGCGGCCGGCCTCACTTCACTTGGACGCGAACGCGGTGCAGGTGCGATTTTGTCTGTGTGCCTGGCTGTGCTTCAGGCCCGGAGCCTTCAGGATTTTCTGAGCGGCACATTGCGGCAGGTAGTTGGTAGGAGGACTTGGTAGGTTGTGGATATGCATGGATCCGCAACCTTTAAGCAGAAAATAAAAAACCACACCAAATTGAACCAAACCGATAAAAAATCAGTTTTTTTGGTTTTTATTTCAGCTTTAATACGTGGGATATTCGGTTGTCGGCTTCGGTTTCGCTGGCCAATCGAACCGAAAAGCCAAGATTCTCAAAACAAAAAAACAAAAAAAAACGAAAAGCCAAGACACCGAGCAAAGTATAAACACCAACGAGTCCAGACTCATCATCTCCAGGCTCCACGCTTATCACACCCTTGCCCATCACACCCCGGCGGCCCGGCCATTACCACCCCTACGGTCAACGCTACACATAGACACTCATAGGGATGAAAACGGTCACAAACGATTAGTAGAAGGCCAAATCACTACTCGATACGATATTGTTGGAAATGAATACGGCACCGGTATTTCGGTAATTTCGAAAATGATATAGTCGATCGGAAAACACAACGATAACGGTCGAAATCGATAAGAACGATATCCTAAAAACGATGAACACGACAAACCTCTTGAGAAGAGCCATATAACTTGACTTATCTTATATGATATCTATATCTATATTTATATCTTAATAATAAAAAGGTAAAATTTCAGCCTCTTTTTTTTCGTCCATCCATTCTTTTTAGATCCGTCTCTCTAACTACTCGGTAACGAAGACGCTTTTCCGTCTGGACTTATATATATAACACGTTCTCATATACGAGTTAGAATAGATCTTATATCTAGCACGAAATAGAGTTCAGTTAGGAGTTGTAATTGTAATCCAAATAGAGCTCTAAATCCTATATCAGATATATAAGACTTCCAAGTAAACATGAAAAGGAATTCTAATCTAAATAGAAATAGGATAATTAGAATAGAAATTAAGCAATAAAAAGGAATTCTAATCGAAATCAAAATAGGGTAATAAGAATAGAAATTAAGCAATCATGTGTTGTCGGTACTAATCCACAACACATGATTTAAATGAACAACCAAAGATGAAGCATCTGATTTGGAAAAAAACCATTTGAGGAAACATCTCTAAGGAAAAAAAAACACACAAAAAAAATTGGACGTAAGATGTGAGGCCTCTCAAGCGGTGGCTGAGACGAAAAAGAAATCTTAGTGGTCGTAGACTCAAAAAATCAGACGAGCAGTAGTTGAGATAGAAACAAATTGGACGCCGGGCTTCAGTATCCGACATAGAATCGATGAGTTGAACAGAGTACAAATAAATAATATTCTATTTGATCACCTATTGTAACGCACGGACAATTTTGCAAGTTAATAAATAAAGCCACAAACAAAACCATAAGTTAAATCATACATTTCACACCAATTTTAATCTCAAACAGTGATAAATCACGCAAGAGCATGATAATTCTTGACAATGACACGAATAAACGTAAAAATTCTAAGTTGATTTGATAAAGTATAGTGATAAAAACATACTGTATAGTCTATAAATAAATTAAGATTCAAGACCTTTGAATCGGTAATTACCAACGGTAAATACCGGGTAAATACGGTAATCTTCGAAATCGGTCGGAGGAGGGTAAAATCGTTTCCACTTTCGTTTCAATTTATTTTTACCATTATTGTTTTTGTTTTTTCGCTACCACTATCGTTCCAATTTAGGCCTAAAAATGGAAGAAAACTCGAAAACGATTTTCGAAAATTGGAGTATCATTTTTGTTTTCATCCCTAGACACTCATCATGAAGAGGGAAAAAATAATCTAATTTTACCCTCTCAAAACTTTAGAGTGTGTCCGCTTTTTCTTTTCGAACTATGAAACTAGAAACCTTTTCTCCTCCAATTTTAAAAATCATTTGTTTTACGCTAGTTTTGCTACATAGTGGTTTTTTTTGTTTTTTTAATTTTGGCTGATTTTTTGAAAAAATCATAAAATAGAAAATCAAATTTTGTTGGACTCCACGTGAGTAGATTTATACGGTGAATATAAAATATGTATGTTTTAGTACAAAGTTTTTTCAAATTAATTACATAAAAGTATAAATTTAAAGTTACAACAAAAATTTTGTACTAAAATATATCATATTATATATTTGATATATAGATATACTCATGTGGAGGTCAACAAAATTATACTTCTATTTTATGTTTTTCTATGATTTACTATGATTTTTTAAAATTTCAGATGAAAAAAAGATAAAACCATTGTTACCATAGCAAAACCATCGTGCAAAATCGGTCGGCCAGGAAGATTTCTATTTTTATAGTTTGGGAGGAAAAACAAACACAGACCAAAGTTATTCCTCACGGAAAAAAGGCAATTAGGCTAACAATGACGCCTGCACAACGCATCACTGCATTGGGCCGGGATAAGTCACACGTGGGTGCATCGAGGCCAGGGGAGGGGCTACAGCAGTGCATAAGACCAAATTGGTCCAAGTCAGGGTCGGCATTTAGGGTATGTTTGGATTCCTTGACAAATGACAAATAACAAATGATAAATAAAATTGATAAATCTTTTGTTAATTACTAGTGTTTGGATCCCTTGACAAATGATACATATAAAGACAATTATACCCCTAATAATTAAACTCTCATTCACATGTCATGCATAGGAGAGAGGAGTATGAGTGGAAGGATTTTCTATTTGTCTTTATTTGCCACTCTGGTAAATGACAATTTTTTACTCTTTTGCTATTTTTTGCTTTGCATATTTGGATTCGTTTGCCAAAAAATAGTAGTTTTTTTTGCTCTTTTGCCAATTTGCTAATTTGCCAACGGGATCCAAACACCCTCTTAGTTTAAACCTTAGTTTTGAAAATTTCGGTTTTTGTACATGAACAACTGATCGGTTGTTTACAAAATAAGAAACCAACGAATTCGGTTCAGTGCAAACACCGAATATGTTTAAAACCGAACCACCGAAACCCAAACAAAATTGACATTTATGTTCGGTTCGATTCGGTTCAATGCGATTTTCGGTTTTGGGCTTAAAAGTGCCCAACCTAAGGCCCAAGAAAAAACATATGAGCCTGCTTACAAGCAGAAGCTAGCAGAAGAGGGGCACGTACAGCCATTCCAAATAGTCTCTGGTCATCTCGTTCTTTCGAGTGCTTAGGTCAGTATTTTTCTTTTGCTTAGCCTTGTCTTACTCTTACCTCACCAAGCAAGAAGTTGGGGAATTAAACTTGTTACCAAAAAAATAGAGATAGCCTTGATCGGAGAACGGAGAAAGGAAGGGGAAGCTGACGAATAACTTAACCTATGACTTGTTTTTTTTAAAAAAACTTAACCTATCCTTCACTGGCGAGACAATTTTGGCTCTTCTACTAATATCCTTGCCGAGCAAGGTAAGGCGAACCAACTTCTAGCAACTGAGCAAACTCTAAGCTAATCCTTAGAGAGTTAGAGAAAGTTCTGAACCCTGGAACAGAACAAGGTTATGGAACTGTTTGATCACTCAAATTTATACATCAACAGTTTGCTTCATATCTTTCAACATGACCAGAGTTTGATCACAACTTAAGCTCATGAGTCATGAGATTGGCTTCCATGACTCTTATTCCCTATCTTGCACTTTATCTTGCGGGATCTCTCTATTCATTAGAAACACATATTATCTACGTTAATGTGAAATGTGAAATGTGATATAGTGATAGACGAGACAAATCCATCTTTCTAATCAGGTCCAGGCTCTCGCCCTGACCTGGTTGTCGTGCTCTAGGGAAGGCACCTGCCGTGAAACAGACGCTGTCTAAAGTGCTCACGAAGAAGATGCTCAAGATGGTGGACAGGCCGGTACAACTGTACTGTACGCCCAACATATCGTGCCCTGTGGGTGAACCTTCTGCTTGTACCAAGCAGGTTTGTCCTGCAGATCAATGGGCACTTTCTCTGCTCCAACTTGTCTTACAGACCCCGGAGAGGAAGCAAACGGACGAAGGAAGTTTAATAAGTTTTTGTAGTAAATTTTCACTAATGCAAAGGCAGTAATAAAACCAAAAGTTCCCGATAACCCAGGCGCGCTGAGCGAACGGGCAGAAGTAGCAAATGTAGAGCCTTCAATCACACACCAGCAAATTAAAAAAGGAAAAAATTACTCACCCATTTACTGTCTGATCAGTGCAAAAGTTTTCTTTTCTTTTGGGAAACAAACAGAGAGGAAGCGTGGTATTGAATAGGAAGGTGATTACCTGCCTGGTGGTGCCATCGAAGACGGGAGGTGGAGCTGAGGGCCGACGGGAGCGTCTCCTTCACAGAGCTGCACACACAGGCATTCGATTCCATTAGCTCGGGACGCGCACAAAACGGCAATCACAGCACAGCCAAAGCGTCCTCCTCCTAGTACGACGACGACGACGACCAATCGATCACCCACCCGAAGGGCCCTGCGGCCGTGGCCATGTCGACGCCTCGACGGGATGGGGCTGGGTCTAGGAGGGACGTGTTGGAGACGCGACGCCGGCAGCAACAGTGGTTGATTGGCGAGTGTGGTGGTGAGATGATCGTGATCGGCTGGCCTAGGTATCTATACGAGTGGATTGGATTACAATTGAGCTGCATGACTTTTCAGTTTGGGTTGGCACACCCCACAGGCCCACACGTCTGTTGTCGTTGGCTGCTAAATTGCTGTGGCACCCCACTTGTCAGGACATTATTGTTGGAAGTAGACAGAAGCGTTGGATGACGTAATCGATTGGGTCATCTTTGCCTCTTTGTGATACTTGAATGATCCGTATTGCTCCCATTCATTAGCTTGCATGTCGTCATCTATGGCCTAACCGATAAAGTCGTGTTTACTAGGAACTTCTGAGGAATGTCAATATGTTTAGATCATACTATTTTTAGAGCCTGTTTGGAAAAAAAAAATACAAAACAGAGGAAAGAAAGAAAACACAGAAATGAGATGTAGATGTTGTGGGAAACAGAGGAATGAAAAAACACAAAAAAACATATAGATATGGTGTTTGGAATGTAAGAATTATAACATAGGATTCTCAAAATATAAAATAAAAGAGGTGAATATTTGTTTTATTATTCAAATATTTGTTCAAATTTGTATTTTTTTCAAGGAGTAAAGAAAAAAATAGTAACAATTTAAAATATAATTAATAGACATGTAAGCAAGACGGGAATAAACAAGCACATGAATATGTAACCCGTGAATTTGAAAAAAATCTAGATGGTAAAGAGCATTTATTGATGTCTAGCAACATATTAATTAGCAAGCGCATGATTACGTGTAGGACACTGGGATGACTTGCTGGCGTGAGACGGCGAGTTGCCTCGGACTTCTGCAAAGGAAGAGAAAACAAGAGGTAGGAGTGGATTTAATTTTTCCTGTGAAATCGGTATCTAGCTACAGTATGGTTATTAAAACTCACTCCACTCTGCTGCAACCAGGGGAGTTCGGAGCATTGGTGGCTCACTGGCGTCGAGACATGTGGCACTGTAGGTTTCGCAGAAACACCTTCCGTCTTCCATAGAATTAACCCGTAGTCCGGTTCATCAGTTCTAAGCCAGATCAACGTTTGGATATTTTTATATAAGACCTTAAACTAAAATTTATTCTTACGCAAAGAAGAGAAAATCCGAAAATTGTCTCCTCCTCGCATAAATCCCCTCGAGTGATATTTTACAAAGAGCCCCCTCTACTCGGCCCGAACCCTAACCCCTTTCCTCATTCTGCGATCTCCTTTCTCTCTGTTCTCCCCGCTGCCGCCGCCGCTGCTACGCGCACTCGCCCACCGAGCGGATCTAGCCGCCTCTAGCATCGGCAGCAGCGGATGCGGTCGGCCTCCGGTAGATCCGTGCCTCGGCGGCTGCGCCTCGCCGCTACCTCGGACTCCGCCGTCCAGAATCTCTCCTTCCTCCACCGCGCCCTAACCCTCTCCCTCCTATCTGCCGCTATGCCTGCTCTTGCTCCTCCCGTGCCACGGGGCAACGACGAGTGCTCGTGGTCCCAGGCAAACTCGACGGCTCGCTTCACGTTCTACGGAGCCGTCATCTTGAGTTGACGCCGCGCAGATCCGGTTGCGCTCGCGCGCATGAGTGGGGAAAGTCGCGCCAAAATTCCACTGACATCATCTTCTCCGCGCATTTGTCCTCACCGGCACGCCACACAAAGAGCGGCGAGCAAGCGGTGCCGGCACAGGGCGGGGCGAGCAGGGGGCGGCACCAGCACCGGAGCGGAGCGGGGCGGGGCGGGGCGGAGCTGCACAGCGAGGTCAAGAGCGTGGCGGACCACGCATCGGCGAGGAATAGTGCGGCCACACCGACGGGGCAGGGCGAGCAAGGCGTATCCCGATTAGAGGTGAGATTTGTTAGCTCTGACTCGGATTGACATAGTTTCAGAATAAAATCACCCATGGCCTGTGCGGAAGTTCTTGTTTCTGCTACGCTCTTGTGTTCGTCAAATCAAGAAACTAGCGGCCGCTGCAAATAAGTAGGAGCAGTTTCATCTGGTAACATAGTTTGAGAGTGAAATCCTCCATGACCAGTATGCTTCGATGTTGGCTGTGTTTAGATAAGCAGAGGAATATGAAAATTGAATTGTTCTGTTCATATACTGAAAACTGATAGCTGAATGCATACATTCTGTAATTATATGTTTCAATTACTTGCATGTTCATTTGATTTTATTATCCAGGGAGAGCAGGGTGAGTCCGTGGAAACTGAATGATTCTATTTAGCTTCTGAAAACTGAATGCACACATTCTGTCGGTTACCTTCATGTTCATTGTGCGCATGGCCAAAATGTTTAGTTATACAACCACTGATGTAGCTGCAGGTTCTTGTGCAAGGCTGCTTAGTTGAGCGTAACATCTCAACTTAATGCAGTTGATCCTTTAGTTCAAGCTCTGATGAAAGATTAATAATCCCTTCACTATACTTCACTGTGGTAGACCATTAAGAATATATTAATGAAATGCTTGTAATGCTTTCTGGTTGAAGAGTGAAAAGGGTGGCAGATAAGAGAATAGGACAAGATAAAAAAAAACTCATAGGTCTCTACTGCCTTATTTTCTTTCTCTACAGATGTTATGCCTATTACTACCTTCATCTCATTATGTTCCGTAGCTTACATAAGCATGCTAATCTGAACCTATTATTCTGTTTAGGTTAACTGGCAATCACTGTAACTTAAATTACCTTGCAGCCGTGATCTGAATACCATAGAAACAAGATTGTTTGTTAAGCTTAAGCATATGCTCATCTTAGTATTGCATAGGACCTGAAATTATTGTACAGTGACAAACTCAAGGGAGGATACTAAGGCCATCTTAATGTTGTTCCTTCAAGAAAAGTAATACTACAACAAGGAGGTTAAAATAACAAAAGCTGAAAAGATTTTGTGCTGATCAACTGAAAATTAAGATTGATGAAAATCTTAATGAAGAGAAACAACTTTGCAAATAATTAAGACAAGTTCTTGGTCCAGCTTTTGTATGTCATGTACTTAAAATGGGGCAATTTATGTATCCAAATGCATTGCCATGATATGTTTTTTTGGTTGCTTTATACAAGAGTACAAATTATTTATTTCTTTGATCGGCGAACAAAATGTTTTTCAGTATATTGGTTTTCTCACTTTCATAATTTTACTGTTTTTTTTATATGTTTGCTATGTCATTCATTGATGTTTTATCTTGTATCGTTATCCGACAAAATCACCTAATGTTAACATGGTCCAATAGAATGGAAATGTCATAGTTTTCATCTTATTTTGTACTCTGATCCTTTTCATGTTTGAGTGTGTCTCTAACATCCTTTTCCATTTACAGAGCAAGGAAGGAAACCTAATCAACAGAGCTTTACAGGGCGCCTGAAGGGCGCCTGATGTTCTAGTTCCTATGAAAAGGGTTTGCTATTTCCTCCAATCCAAACGCTATACCACCAATCCTTTCCTCCGTTTCTGTTTCCTTTGATTTTCCCGTAAAAATCCCGCAAACCAAACAGACCCTTACTCTTATTTCTTTTTTGCTTTCCCATATACTCCTGACAAAAAAGAACTCGGGGGAGATATAACAGTGGTAGTGAGCACGCTAGAAAATTAAGAATACAACCGTCCTTAATTAAACTTGTTTTGATGGTGTCACGTAGGTCCCGACACTATAAATTTGTATATATGGTTTTCTACCTAAAATTGTTAAGGCAAGATCAATGCATGCTAATTGCTAACAGATTTGTTGGCTTCAACAAAAAACCTAGAGCATACATCAGCGTCAAAGGCTTGGGGTTCCCATGCTCACAGCATAGACATACATGCTACTTCTACTCCCTCCGTCCACGAAAGAATGGATTTCTGGATTTGTCCTAAGTCAAACTTTTTAAACTTTGACCAAGTTTGTAGAATAAAGTATTCAAAGTTATGATATCAAACTAGTATCATTAGATTTATCTAAGAACATATTTTTACATGGTGCTCATTTTAAGTCATAGATGTTGTCACATTTTTCTATAAAGTTAGTCAAAGTTTTAAAAATTTGACTGGCACGGATTCTAGGAATTGATTCTTTCGTGGACGGAGGGAGTATAACACAACCAAAGTGGGCCAAGCTTACTATCTTTTTCACTACTTTGTTACTTTTCCCGGTTACAATGTGTGGCGGGGTGTCCAATTGGCTCCACCATGCACTCTGGTGGTAGGTTCAGGCTTTTGTCTAAGGGCTTTCCCAACTCACCATCATGAACTAGTGTCTCAACCTTCATAAGCTGTGGCTTTAGCATTTTGTCAGGGAAGCACTTGCAGCCTATGCAAGCTGCTCTGCATATCTGTGTGAGACCACTACTCCATGCAACGTGGAAAAGTTATCTACAGTCGTGAAGGTTGAGACCACCAGACATGGTGGCACGTCTTCTCTAAGGAAATAAAGTTAAGCACTTACACGAGTGAAGGAAATAAAGTTGTCTGCTTGCGCTAGTCGAAAGGAGCCGTCTCTGTTAGGAGTTTTGAGAGCTCTATTCTTTTGTCTACGTATAGTGCTGCTTTTGGCTCAAGCCAACAAACTTGTTAGCCTGCATTGGTGTAGCCCTGATCGAGAACTCTGCAAGCTGCTCTGCCGTGCTACAAGAACACTGACGAGAGTACATAACATTTTTACTCAAAGTAATATATATAATGCAGTTGATCCACGTACATAGCACATTACACACGGGATGAAAAAGGAGTACATGTAGCCGGGACATGCGCTCTCTCTGACTTCTGAATTATGACCAATCCTTGCGCTGTTGCCTGTGTTTGGACTACTTATTGGACATGTACAGTCAAATGTAGCATAGTATGCTTTTGCAAATTGCAACGTGCTGTCGACAATTGTTCATGATCTGGACACGATCGAGCATGTCGCCTTGCCCGCATGTTAAACAGAGTTCAATTTGCTAAATGACATGACGACCCCATCTACCGGTTTCGAGTGGGGAAGGTATGTGACCTCAGCATTAGGATTAAGCAGCTCCCATCTGAAAAGAGTTGAAGCCAACCACACAGGATTATAATCGAAGATTATTCAAATTTGAAATTTTCAGTATAACCTATCTTAACAAGCTCTATTTACACTAGTACTGCATGTAGGACGTGCTATCTATCTAGCTAGAACGACAGATATGAGAAGGGAAAACAATTTGCACTATGTTACATAGATAATTAATAATGAATTACTTGTATCCAACAGCTAGATGATGGAGCATGATAGTGAGCTGCAGCCTTGCCAACATGTTCCCAGGGCAGATCCTGGGCCCTCCACCGAACACCTGGTACGTGCCTGGCTTTGGCGATTTCTGATAAAGTGATCGATCAGTAATAATGTTGGATGTTGAATCGTCAGTGCAAATAAAGTCCCAATAATCGACAGTAGTACTCCTATACAGTTCTACACTCTGAACCTCTGATTTCTCTATTCTCTAATGATAAGGGAATGAATTAACGAAAAAGCAACAGATTAACTCAGCTCCTGAATGAACTTATTAGTACACTTACGTCCCATCTGTCAGGGTTGAAGCTGAGTGGATCATCATAGTAGTTGGCGTCAGTATGCAAGGAGCGCAGCCACACCACGACTTTCCACCCTTTAGGAATCGTATAGCCTATTAGTGTACATGTAATGAATTTAATCATTGGCTTGCCCATTAATTCTTCATATATTCTAGAGTAAATATAAGTGACCAGTGCTTATAATAATATAATTGCCTCTGTACTCGACATCTCTATGTGCCACGCGATGGACCATTGGAGCTACGTTGGCTACTCGAATTGTTTCTTCTACCACCTGCGAAATTGCATGCATATCATTGTGAGCTAGTTCAAAAGCAGCACTTGTTGTGTATTGTGTAACTTTTGTGATATGCATCATCGTCGTGTATATGTATGTACCTTGGCAGTATACTTCATGCTAGGGATGTCATCCAGGGAAATGAAGCCACCATTCTTGTCTCTACTTACAGCGCCGTTCTCCTCATGTTGCCAAGTTCAGATAACTGCGCTGCACTTACATGTATATATTCAAGGGCTGTTTGGCAGAGCTTCACGGAGCTGATTCCCAGGGAGAATCACTTCCTGTCTATCAAACGCAATTTTCAGTCACAACTAATTCTCTGTTGATTTTGTAAAGTGATTCTCTGAAATAAACTAAGAGGCTGAGAGTTGAAAAAAGTAGCTTCATCTGATTCTATGAAGTGATTTTTTATACTGATTTTAAGAGTCTGATTCTATGAAGTAATTTTTTATATTGATTTTAAGAGTTTAGGCTAAACAATCTAAGAGAATCATTTTCAGCCATAGAATCACTTCACCAGTGAATCAGAGAGCACAACTGGAGAATCTGGTAGCACAGCTCTACCAAACGGGCCCTCAAGTACCATTCCTCTTGGATTACAATATAATTCTTGAATAATAATCCAAACTAGTTATCTAGTTTATTCAAGAATTGGCTCTTCATGAATTTGCGGCGCTTAATTGTCTCTGATCTGAATCTTTTTGCACGACGACACATAAGCAGTGCCGCCAAAAATCTACGGATCAGAGTAGCTTATTGAAGAAGAGAATTGTACCCTCAGCTTGCGAAGAGCATGGGGAGATTTGGCTAGGTGATAGGCCGCCCACATAATGGCGTTGGAAGTGGACTCGTAGCCCGCGACGACGAGGGAGACGATGTTGTCAACTACCTCGGCGTCGCAGAGCTTCTTCCCTTGCTCGTCTTCCATCTCCATCAGCCCGCTCATCAAGTCGCTGCTGGCATCCATCGTCGTGTCCTGATCTCTCCTCCTCCTCTGGACCTCTTCCATGAACACCGTGTCTAGCTTCTTGCGGCACTGCTTATATACAGTATGAGTCATCGTGCAAAATTAAAGTCGTCAGATCAAAGGCAATTAATTAATTAAGAACGGCAAAATTATTATATATACCAGCGATATGAAATGAAAGAATATATGTTCTCATGCACGTACAGCGCGGGCGTGACGGTAGGCCGTTCCAGGGAAGTCTAACGGGAAGGCCCTGAATCCAGCAACCAGGCCGGCGAACCACCCGTCCATCTTGTTGGTGAGAGGCGACGGATCCATGCTCACAAACATCTTGCATATGTTCTCGAATGTCACCTGCGTTAGTTAGTCGATTTATTTAATTTATGGCTTCAAACGCATTATTAGCATGCATCGATCACCGTTAGTTAGTCGATTTATTTAGTCTAAACCCATTATTAGCATGCATCACTGTGTTACTGCGTACTTTCTTGATCTCCGTGGCGGCGGTGATGGTGCCCTTGTCCGCCCACGACCGAAGCGCCGCCACGAAGCGCGGCTGGACGACCTCCGCGATGGTCCGGAGCGAACCGGGGCGATTGATGGCGGCGAGGATGAACCCGCGTAGCCTGGCGTGCTGGCTGCCCTCGACGTTGACCACGCAGGAGAGGCCGACGAGCTCCGGCGCGGGCCAGCGGATGCCGAAGGTGCCGTCCTCGGAACGGGAGGACTGCAGGACGAACTTGTTGGCCGCCGGCGAGCAGACGAGGACGGTCGGCGAGCCGAAGAGGTGCGTCCGGTACACGCCCACGTCACTTGCGCCGCTGGGGTAGTAGCGCCTCCTCTTGGCGTGGACGAACTCGTCGGGGCGGCGCGCGAGCTTGTAGTACCAGAGCAGCCAGAGGCTCTCGCCGACAAACGGGAGGCCCATGTGGCCCAGCGGGAGCCTTATTGGCCTCACGCGGCGGTGGCGCCAGCGCTTCAGCGCGAAGGCGGCGCAGTGGCTGGCGTCGTTGCTGTGCCAGACAGCGAGCGCGAGCAGCGGAACGGCGCCGAGGAGGAGGCCGATCCACCATGCCCAGTCCGCCGGCGTCATTTGTGCGTGCATCGATCGATATGCTGCGAGTGGACTACTCCAACAGGCAGCTAGAGCAGGTATGCTCGGTTCGTGCGCTGCCGGGACTGTACTGGACTGCCGTGCTTCGTGTGCCCCTAGCTACGCGTTTGGCGTTTCATACAGAGGAGCAGCAGCAGCAGTGGAGCTACTATGTATGTAGGGCCTGTTTGGTATAGCTCCGCTTCACAAGTGAAATTATTTTTTTTAGAAAATAGCTTCATGAACAACTATTTAAGTGAAGCTGAGCTATTTTGGAAAAAGTGTTTGGCAAAACAGCTTCACCAACAACTTTATGCATGAATATGGGAGAGAAAGGGGGAAGAGAGCTATGATAAGCTACTATTTTTAACTTCACCCCCACTTCATATCTTTGTGAGAGGGAAAGAAAAATAGCTTTATGGGTGAAGCTGTTTTGAAAAGAGGTGATTGGCAAAAAAAAAGCTCACAACAGCTTAAACCTGTTATAAGCTGTACCAAACAGGTCCGTAGTATACTCCTATTTATTTTTCCCAGCAAATGAGCTACGTACTATACATTCCTATTAATTAGAGCAAGTATAATAAACGTTTATAGCTTTGCTTACATGTGTAGCCACCATATGAAATTAATAGAAAAGGATGACCAAGGTAGTAGCCACCATATTGTACAAGTGATCACTGTTGATGGCTCTACTAGTAAATGAGATGGTAAATACATGTAGATGGCTATGTTATCAGACGTACTCTCGTCCTTTATTCAGTTGTCCATGCTTAGCTTATTATATTCTTTATTACTATAGGAGTAGTTGCTAATTAATGCTAATTGCGTTGAATTTGGATGATTCCGATGGGTAGATGCTTTGGCCTTATGTCCGAACGTGGACAAACTATGCAAATGTCTATATTATGAGACATACTCTTGCGCTTTATTCAGCTGTCGATAATTAGCTTATTACTCTCTTTGTTCAATTATAAGTCAATTTAACTTTTTTATTCATTTGTTTTGGTATATATCTACTAGATACACAAAAAAAGTATATGTACCAAAAAATTAAAATGGCATATAATTTAAAAAGTAAATTACATCTACCATACAACTTATTGGTTCAATAGCTTATAGAATACCCAATTTAGTGAGATAACGTGGCAAATGTGTGCATATTAATACAACAACTTATAAAATGCCCATTTTAGTGCAACAACTTGTGAAATTGGTACATATGTAGTCCGAACATTACAACGATGATGTATTTGGTCACACTGTATATCAAAGAGATGGTATATTTGGCTTGGAACAATATGTCGGTGTTATGACCCGGGGGGTCAAGACCACCGGCTAGTGAATTTGTATATTGCGTGCTCCCTCTCCCAGATGTGATGCAAGAAGAACACAGGATTTATCCTGGTTCGGACAAAGAAGGCCCTACGTCCAGCGGGGGAGGATGAATTGTATTATCTTGCACCGAAGTGCTCGTACAGGGGGGGTACAAGCAGGTTACACGGGGGTGCTCAGGATGAGCTAAGGCCTAGGGCTAGCGGGGCTATCCTAGGAGGTCGGTCGATCGCTTGAGGGGTCGATCAAGCAATCGGGGTGTGGTGTATGAGGATCAGAATTGTTGTTCGAGTGCGAAGTATCCGAGCCAACTGTCCCTTCTTCTATCCCAGCGTCCCTTTTATAGACCAAGGGGAGGCCTGAGAGTACAAAGTCCTAAACTGTTGCAGCATGAGAGGGATGTCTGTGGCGCCATGTCGGCGAGGGGACGTTGATCACTGTGGCGGCGTGGCCTTCCTGTCCTTCCGGTGTTCCAGGGCATGTGATGGCGGACTGGACGTTACGGCATGTCACGGCGCAGTAGGGTTGACCTTTTGTAGATGGGTACGAGTCCCACAGCTGAAGCGGGACGAGGCGGACGGGACGGATCCCATACCGGAGTGGTTGGAGGCAGGGGTCGAGCTTACCGGTCGAGGGGGGGGGGTCGAGACCGGCGTGGCCTTATCGTATCCCGAAAACGTCGTCGAGGGTTGTCCTATTCACGGCTCGAGGGGTGCCTCTGATGTCCGTACTCGCGACGTGGTTACAGCGGCAGCACAGTTGACGGAGGTCCGGGGCATGGGCTATGAGTTGATGGATTTGACCACGATCGTGGGTGCCCATGGCGTTTGACGGGGGCAGGTGGGCGCGTCGGATCCCCTTTAACCCATACCGGGACCAGGTGAGCTGGTCGAGCTTCCCGCACGGGGGTCGTTCGTTCGACCACCTGTCCGTCATTCGGCGGGTTGAAGCGGAGGCGGAGGGGTCAATCGTTCGACCCCTGTCCGTCAGTTGGAGTCAAGGTGGAGGCGGAGGGGTCATTCGTTCGACCCTTGTCCGTCAGTCGGAGTCGAGGCAGAGGTGGGGGGGGGTCGTTCGTTCGACCCCTCGTTGTCGGTATCTCCGGTAACGGGCCGGCCCACGTTCGGTTGCTGTTGTTGGAGAGGGGGGCCTTCGTGTGATGGGCCTTTTTCCGCGGTCTCGAATGGATGGTTGGGTCCTGTCTTAAAAATGGTTGCTATGTTGAGTGTTAGTTTATCGAAGGGTTTAGGGTACCCCTTACCTTTGTACCCGACAGTAGCCCCCGAGCCTCTATGCGGATAAGAAGGATCCGCATAGGGGCTTTTGCCATTGACCTACGGAGTTAGTAAGAGATTCGATTCTCCGTGGGGTGCGCGCGAGCGCACCCCGCGGGGGTAGCCCCCGAGACCCCAGAGGAGTGATTAAGAACTCCTCTGGGGGCTATGATGTGCGTTTTATCGGGGGTTTTTAGGATTACCCGGAATCGTGGTGACCTACCGGGCGGTTGATCCTGTTCGTCAGGTTATGAGCGTTCCACTTCCTGGAAAGGGAGAGGTGCTCGAGGGCGGCTGTCGAAACCTTCTGAGGGCCAGCCTTTGCTCCCTCGAGCTTTATACTGGAGTCACAGCGCCCCTACCGAGGGGTCGGCTCTGCCTCCCAGGCTACGAGTGTTTTCGACCCTCTTTCGTCGAGGGGTGTCGTGCGTAGTCGGGCCCTCGAGCCCTGCGTGGCTGGGCTTTCACTACCTCCTAACATCCTTCCCACGGATTGCGGGATGAGCCTCGAAGTCCTCTGTGAGTTGGTGTTGGGCAGAGATCCATAGAAATCATGCCCGGTATGGGTAAAAATCCAAGCGAGAACTCGTGCCCCATTCGATAGGGGTCGATTAGAATCCCTGAGGCGTTCTCATTAAGCAAGACCATGTGGAATACCTAGGTGCCAACTCCGTTCGATGGGAGTTGGTGGCTCGATGCCTCCCGCGTAGGGATCCTTGGGTGTTCCGTGGTTATGCCTTGGATATGTCCTGTGGGGCCTCGAGAGTTCATTCTCGAGCTAGGGGCTCGCGCCTGGCCCCCCCGGGTCATCCCTGACTCGCGTACTCGAGGGCGGCTGTCGAACCCTGTTCGTGGGGCCAGCCTCCGCCCCCTCGAGATTTGGGGGTGGACCGGAGTCCGTAACCCTAGGTCCTTCCTGACCTCAGGTACTCGAGGGCGGCTGTCGAACCCTATGCAAGGGCTAGCCTTCGCTCCCTCGAGATTTTGATGGACGGGTCGACGTCCGCCGCTCGCCTCCGAAGGTGACGTCCTACCCTGTGGAATACAAAGGGGGGAGGTGGGTAGGTACATTAAATGTGGGGACATACCTGTGTTTTTGTCGGATCCGCCCGTTGGGCTCGAGTGCTCGAGGGCAGCTGTCGCACCCAGTGCATGGGGCTAGCCTTCGCCCCCTCGAGATTTGGGAGTGGACCGGAGTCCATAACCCGAGGTCCCCTCAGACCTCAGGTACTCGAGAGCGGTTGTCGAACCCTGTTCGAGGGCCAGCCTTCGTTCCCTCGATATTTAAGGGTGGACCGGAGTCCATAACCTGAGGTCCTCCCGGACCTCAAGTACTCGAGGGGGGTTGTCGAGCCCTGTTCGAAGGCTAGCCTTTGATCCCTCGAGATTTTGACGGACGTGTCAACGTCCGTTGCTTACCTCCGAAGACACAGCTTACCGTCGCGCGTTGTCCGCCGTACACGCGCCTTTTTAGGAGATGTCCGCTCGGCCGCAACAGTATCAGGCGCAGGGCGCAGTGCGGAGTGCGGTGCGGAACCCGATGACGCGACAGGTGCGCCTTACCCTGGAGGAATACGAGGAGGTGGTACGTGGGCGCATTAAATGCGGAGATTCACTGGCCTGTTCGTTGGATCCGCCGGTTGGGCTTCCGGTTTATAAATACCGAAGGTTGGGAGTCGGCGGCTTTCTTCTCGCCATTGCTTTCCCTGCTTCCTTCTTCCCGCCATTGCCTTAGACGCCCTTTGAGCCGGAGTTCTGCGCGCGCGAGAGTAAGGAGAGGGGAGATTGGGAACGTACCTTCCACCCCTGCGTCTGAGTGCACCAGTCTCTCTATCTCCATGGCCAGCTACCGTCTGCACGGCCCTGATGCGTGGCTCCCATCGTTGGCGACCGTGCCGCGCCTGGGAGACCTGGTGGAGAGCGGCCTCCTCCGTCCCATCACCTCCATCGACCGGTCGGAGTGGGTGGTGCCGTCGCAGGAGCATGCTGAGCCCAACCCGCCGGAGGGCTACGTGGTTAGCTTTGAAGCTTTCCATCGGGCGGGACTAGGAGTTCCCCCCAACCGTCTTTTGTGTGGGATCCTCCACCACTATGGCGTGGAGCTCCAGCACCTCTCCCCCAATGGCGTTTGTCACGCGGCGGTCTTCACCGCCGTGTGCGAAGGATACCTGGGGGTGGAGCCACACTGGGAGTTGTGGCTCCACCTGTTCGAGGCGAGCCTGTTCCACGCCTCGGCTGGGTCCGGCAACCGCAAGAAGGTCAGGACGAGGTGCTGTAGTATTGCCCTCAAGGGGGCGGACGACTGGATCCCGGCGAAGTTCTCGTCGAGCCACTCCGGATGGCATTCCGGTGGTTCTACCTGAGGAACGACGACGGCTTGTTCCCTGCCTACACCGGGAGGACGATCGACACGAGGCCCGACCACTGGAGGTACGGCGTCGAGAAGAAGAAGCAGTCGCTCCTCGGCCATCTGCTCGACGCGATTGCCCGTCTGAAGAAGGCAGGACTCACGGCGGCGATCGTCGCGTCGGCCTTCCATCAATGGCGGGCCGTGCCGCTGATGGCTCGTCCGCTACGCCTCGACGAGATGCGCCCGGGGGTTGATCTTGCGGGGTGCCGCCTTATGGAGGACAAGCTGCCCCTCGAGAGGGTGGCTCGCCGGGTGCGTGCTTCGTTCGCCGGCGCGTTCGAGGTGAAGGCCGTCGCCAGCGTCCCCATGATGCCTAACCAGGGGCATGTCCAGCTGGTACAGCACCTTCTCCCTGTTAATGTCCTTGCCTGTCTTGTTTGCCTTCTTCGCTTGTGTTCTAACTGCTGTACGCCCATCAGGGGAACACCATCTTTCGAAAGTCGCCGCCACCGGTGAAGGAGGAGCGAGGCGATTCTCAGGCGAGACGCCTTCAGGCCGAGCAGGAGAAGAAGGACAAGGACGAGGCGAAGAGGAAGAGGGGCAAGAGGGCCCAAGAGAAGTAGGAGCGTGAACAGCGCCGGGCTCGGCAGAGGCGGGCCGGCCTTTTCGAGGAGGAGTCGCCCTCGGAGGAGGATGAGGAGGAGGAAAGTAGCAATGGGGAGGTCGAGCCACAAGGGGGCTCGAGGAGGAACAAACGGTGCCCGAGCGGCAGAGGGCGACCGCTGGAACCGGAGGAGGAGAGGGGTCGACGTCGAGGTCGGCCCCATCTGGCGAGATCGAGCCGCGGGGGGAGCGCCCCGTGGCTCCTCAAGGTGAAGTGCTGCGGCAGTCGAGCGAGCGTTCATCGCGAACCCCGTCGAGGGGTTGGTCGAGCACGCCCCCGGCGTCTGCCCGGTCGAGCGCGCGGTGCGTCGGGCCCGTCGACGCAGGAGGAGGTCCGGAGAGGGTCGACGCAGGAGGAGGTCCGGAGAGGGTCGACGGAAGCGTCGTCGGTCCCCACCCAGGAGATGGCGTCGGAAGCGGCCCCGACCCCTGCCGCGACCAACGCTGGCAGGAGAAGTAGCTCCCGTCGCGCCCCGTAGAAGCCCCCGAGCGGCTCGAAGTCCATTGGCCGGAACCCCACGACTCCGCTGGGGTAAGTTGCTTCCCTGCTGATCCCGGGTGGTTTTCGTTGGTTATGACTCGTGCTTACCGTCGCGTATGGGATTCTTTTTCAGCCCGAAGCGCTCGACGGAGGGCGCGTCCCTCACCCCGGCCAAGAGGTTGAGGACGGAGGCCGCAGTCCAGGTGGTTGTCCCTGCCACCATCGTCCCCCTCGGCCCCCGCTGGCCGCTGCAGAGCGAGCTCAGGCGGAGGAGGCGAGTCGACCCGCCGCGTCGGCGGGGTCCGCCGGAGTGGCGGTCGAGGCCGTGCTCACCCGCCCGTCGGAGGGAGGCGCAGAGCCGGCGTCGACGACGGCCGCGACAGAGGGGGTCGAGCCCCAAGCCGCCGTGGAGGTGGTCGACTTGACCATCGCCGGCGAGGGAGACACCGGAGCGCCCAGTGCCGAGGCCGTGGCCCGAGAGCCTCCCGTCACGGGAGGCGTGTCTGCGACTCGAGCGCAGGGGCGCTGCCGGTTCCGCGGCGGAGGAGCCATCGCCGGTGGAGGCCTTCGTCGAGGGGACTTCAGCGCCAGTTCCAGAGCCTGAGGAGGGGGGACGGGCTGAGGTCGAGGCGACGCCCGCGGCGGAGATGGCGGGGATGTCGGTGGCGGCCACTGCTGAAGAGGTGGCCGAGATGGTGGCGGAGCTGGTGGACCCGGCGAAGATGGCCGCAGCAACTGCCCCTTCGTAGGAACCGGAGGGGGCCGTTGCGGCGCTACAGAGACGCGGCGCGACGGACGTGATAATGTCTGAGGCGTCAGCTCAGCCTCGTCTCGAGGTCGGGCAATCGTCGTCTCGAGGTAATCCATCCTCTTGCTTAGTCGACCCGCAGTGAGCTCGCGGCACTAGGTGCTGATCGTTTTCTTTCTTTACCGCGCAGGGTTGTTCTCCCGACGGGGATTTCTTCCGCCTAGGGGTGATGACTCGGAGGGGCCAGCGGCAGCCCCGCAAGGTGACCCCGAGGTCGGGCCCAGCTCAAGGGGGCAGCCCCCTTCCCTACTCTGGCGGAGCGGGTGGTGCTCTACGGGGGTGGCCCCGAGATGCGCCAGGGCATCATGCGGGAGGTCCAGGAGAGGATCGACCGCCGCAGCGGTTTCTAGGGGCAGGAGCCCCTCGAGCTGGCCGACCCCTGAGACCCAGGGCGCACCCTCTTCAAGCTCAACGACCAGGCCGAGCTCGGGGAGTGGGAGCACCTGGAGGAGTTCCGGGCGTGGCTCGAGCACGTGGTGCGCCTGTCGACGGAGGTCACTTCCGTAGATCTGCACCGGGGGATGGAGGTAAGCTTCATTCTTCCTTTGATTTTGCTTGGGTTATCTGGCTGCTCTTTTCTGATGACCTTCCTTTTCATCCATGTCAGACGTTGAGGGAGAGGTCGTACGATAAGTCCCAATTCATCCTCCGGGTGCAGGAGCAGCTTCCTGCCCTCCGCACTTCGCTGGAGAAGGCGGAGGCCGAGGCCACCCAGGCAAAAGCCGAGGCGGCAGCCGCGCGGGAGGAGGCCAAGGCCGCCCAGGAGGGGGCCTCCCGGGCGCGATCGAGGGCCGAGGCCGAGGTTGCCCGGGCGAAGGCCTAGGTGGCGGCTGCGCAGGAGGGAGCTAAGGCCACCCTCAAGGCGGTTATCGAGGTCGGGCAGCAGCGGGATGCTGCCCAAGATGCCCGACGCAAGGCGGAGGAGGAGGCCGCTCGGTTGAGGGAGGAGCTGACCCTGGTGGCGGAAGGTATCCAGGAGCTCCAGGGGAACGTCGACGCCGTCTCCCATGAACGCGACGCGCTAGGTGTCGTGGAGAAGGCCCGAGCCCAGATCGCCACTCTTGGGGAGGTGGCGGCCAACCAGAAGAGGGCCCTCGATGGTGCTGGCAAGACCATCGACGACCTCCAAGCTAAAATCGGCGACCAAGCCGCGGAGCTTGTCGACGTCCGCCATCAACTTGAGAGGACCGAGTAGGGCTACGTCACCCTGGAGGCTAATGCCAAAGGTGAGTTTTTTGGAAGTGCTTTCGAGCTTGCCTGGTCTTGACCCTTCCCTTACTTTTTGGTTTTGACTGAGTCCTGTGCCCGTTCTAGCAGAGCTCGCAGCGGAAAAGGCTCGAGCCCACGAGGACCTGACCAGTCTCCAGGGTCTCATCGGGGCGGAGGCGGGCCTGAACGAGAGGCTCGAGGGCGCCATCTCCTCCTTCTGCGACGACCTGGGGGTCGAGCCGGAGCCGACGGTCGAGGGCGACGCACGAGGAGACTCCCTCCTGCGCCGCTTCTACTCCATGACGCAAGAGGTGACGGAGCAAGTCCGTGCTGCTCTGCACGTGGGCGTGAAGCGGGGCGCTCGCGGTCATCCGCTCGGGCTATATCTATGACCTCAGCGTCGTCTCCAGCGGCTTCGTCACCGACCCGAGCCTGACTGACGAAGAGAACATGGCGAGATCCCACGAGCTCATCGAGGCCGCAGAGGTGCCCGGAGGCGAGCTGGTGAAGCTCTTCGAGCTTGAAGTGCTCCCTTCGGCGAATGGAGACGGCGAGGAGTAGTCAAGGCCTGTGAGCCAAATCTGGACAAGAAGGTCCATGTAATAGTTTAGATTTTGTAATGATACGATGTCGAGCCCCTGGGGGCTTCTTAATTTTAATGCATTTTATTTGGGATGCATCTGGTTGTTTTTATTTCTCGAGCTGTCTCTGTTTCTCTTTGCCTGAGTCGTCGCTTATGGACTAAGTATTCGACGCACGCTCGTATCCTTGGAGGGGGGGAGCGAGTGGGGATACTGTAGCCCTGAGGCGTAGGAGAGTCCCCGGCTCGACGGCCCTCGACCCTTAGGGAGTTCGAGGCGTTCTTTACTTAACCGCGAAGCGTACTCAGGGCGAAGATCGAGAGGGAAAGCCGAGTTTCGAAAAAAAGGTTCGAGTTTTTGGATGACTTAGGAAAGGGGGGCCTCTCAGCCCCCGAGGGAGGCTTGACTTTGCCAGAGCAGAGTCGAGGCTACCTTAGAGTTACGAACGAATGTGAAATGTATTTTGAGAACGTTTTGCTCATTCATAATGCGGTAAATGTACATAATGTAGAAAATGTACAAGACCTCGAGGCCTTAGGGGTAGAAACGACGTAGCTGTTCGATGTTCCATGAGTTGGTGAGAATCTCGCCCTTGTCGTTCTTCAGCTTGTAAGTGCCTGGCTTCAGCACCTCCGCCATGATGAAGGGTCCCTCCCAAGGTGGCGTTAGCTTGTGACGTCCCTTGTTGCTTTGTCGGCGGCGCAGCACGAGGTCGCCGACGTCGAGGTCCCTTTTGCGTATGTTTTTGTCGTGGTAGCGCCGCAGCGTCTGCTGGTACTTCGCCGACTTGAAGAGGGTCACGTCTCGGGCTGCTGTGTTGGCTTGCTCACTGTAGGCCTTCAGTCGAGGGGACCCGTATTCGAGATTAGTGGGGAGGACGGCCTCAGATCCGTAGATCAAGAAGAACGGGGAGAACTCTGTGGCTCGACTTGGTGTCGTTCGGAGACTCCATAGGACAGCGGGCAGCTCGTCGACCCACCTCTTGTCGTGTCTGTTCAGTCGATCGAAGATCCTTGGCTTGAGGCCCTGGAAAACCATACCATTGGCGCGTTCGACCTGGCCGTTAGTTTGAGGGTGGGCAACTGCAGACCAATTCACCCTCATGTGGTGGTGGTCACAGAAGTTCAGGAACTTTTGGCCAGTGAACTGGGTGCCGTTGTCGGTGATGATGACGTTGGGGACCCCGAAGCGGTGGATGATGTCAGTGAAGAATAACACCGCTTGTCGAGACTGAATGTTGGCGATGGGTCTAGCCTCGATCCACTTTGAAAACTTGTCCACAACCACGAGGAGGTGGGTGTGGCCACCTTTGGTTCTCTTCAGGGGGCCAACCATGTCGAGCCCCCATACTGCGAACGGCCAAGTTATCGGTATCATCTGAAGAGCTTGGGCGGGTAGGTGGGTCTGCCTGACGTAGAATTGGCATCCCTTGCAGGATTGAACGAGTTTGGTAGCGTCGGTGACGGCTGTCGGCCAGTAGAAGCCTTGTCGAAAGGCGCTTCCTACCAGCATTTTTGGCGTCGCGTGGTGGCCACAAGCCCCCGAGTGTAGGTCTTTCAGCAGTGCCCTCCCCTCCTCGAGGGTGAGGCAACGTTGAAGTACACCAGTAGGGCTGCGTCGGTACAACTCGCGGCCATCCCCGTATAGGACGTAGGTTTTGGCGCGTCGAGCTATGCGTCGGGCTTTGGTGCGGTCCTCTGGGAGCTCACCCCGTATCAGGTATTCGAGGTAGGGTGCACGCCAGTCCGTCGAGGGGGTTGGCGTTGCAGCTGTTCCATCGATCTCCATGACCTCTTCCCCGTTCAAGGGGGGATCGGTCGAGGGCGATGGATCGACCCCTGGCTCGAGAGCAGGAGCCCCCGAGCCTAGGTCGACGGACGACTTGTGGAGATCCCTCGAGAAGATGTCGGGAGGGACTGTACCTCGAGAAGATGCGATTTTGGCAAGCTCATCAGCGGCTTCGTTGTACCGTCGGGCGACGTGGTTGAGCTCGAGGCCGTAGAACTTGTCCTCGAGCTTTCGGACTTCATTGCAGTAGGCTTCCATCTTGGGGTCGTGGCAGCTCGAATCTTTCATTACTTGGTCGATTACCAGCTGTGAGTCCCCCTGAACGTCGAGGCGTCGGACCCCGAGCTCGATGGCGATGCATAGACCATTGACGAGGGCCTCGTACTCGTCTACGTTGTTGGAGGCAGGGAAGTGGAGACAGATGACGTAGCGCATGTGGACCCGGAGGGTGATATGAAGAGCAATCCGGCGCCTGCCCTCGCCTTCATCAACGATCCATCGAAGTACATGGTCCAGAGCTCGGTCTGAACTTGCGTCGGGGGTAGTTGAGTATCGGTCCATTCTGCAATGAAGTCTGCCAATACCTGGGACTTGATGGCCTTCCGAGGGGCGTAGGAGAGGGTTTCCCCTATGAGCTCAACCGACCACTTGGCGATTCTTCCAGACGCCTCCCGGTTCTGGACTATCTCCCCGAGGGGGAAAGATGAGACCACAGTGACCGGGTGGCCCAGGAAATAGTGCTGGAGTTTGCGCCGGGTGAGGACGATGGCGTACAACAACTTCTGGATGTGGGGGTATCTCATCTTAGTCTCGGAAAGCACCTCGCTCACGAAGTAGACAGGCCTCTGCACCGGCAGTGCATGTCCTTCTTCCGCCCTCACGACCACTACGGCAGCGCTGACTACCTGGGTAGTTGCCGCGACATAGAGCAAGAGGGGCTCGACTGGGCTCGGAGGTACCAAGACAGGTGGCGAGGTGAGCAGGGTTTTGAGGTTGGAGAGTGATTCCTCGGCCTCGTCGGTCCACGCGAAGTGTTTCGTTTTCTTCAGGAGGCAGTAAAGGGGTAGTGCCTTTTCTCCGAGCCTTGAGATGAACCGGCTGAGGGCGGCGAGGCACCCCGTGACCCTTTGCACGCTTTTAAGGTCGTTGATCGGGCCCATCCTTGTGATTGCGGTTACCTTCTCGGGGTTGGCCTCGATCCCACGTCGGGAAACTATGTACCCTAGGAGCATGCCTCGAGGGACCCGAAGACACACTTCTCAGGGTTTAGTTTTATGCGATTTTCCATGCGGCACCTAAGCGCGATCTCAAGATCCCCGACCAGGTTTCCGACTGTTTTGGACTTGACCACGATGTCATCGACGTAGGCCTCGACGGTCGGCCCTATGTGTTTCCCAAATACGTGGAGCATGCATCGCTGGTATGTGGCCCCGGTGTTTCGCAAACCGAAGGGCATGGTGAGGTAGCAAACATGCCAAAAGGGGTGATGAAGGAAGTCGCGAGCTGATCGGACTCCTTCATCTTTATTTGGTGATAGCCAGAATATGCATCAAGGAAGCAGAGAGTTTCACATCCCGCAGTGGAATCTACGATTTGATCGATACGTGGTAATGGAAAAGGAACTTTGGGACATGCTTTATTTAAACTAGTGTAATCTACGCACATCCTATCTTTTCCATTCTTTTTCTTGACAAGTACGGGATTTGCTAACCACTCGGGATGATGTACCTCCTTGATGAATCCGGCCTTCAAAAGCTTGTCGACCTCCTCCCCGATGATTCTGCGCTTCTCCTCGTCGAAACGGCGCAGCCGTTGCTTCACCGGTTTGGATCCGGCTCGGATGTCCAAGGAGTGCTCGGCGACCTCCCTCGGGATGCCCGGCATATCCGAGGAACTCCATGCAAACATGTCAGCATTCGCACGGAGAAAGTCGACGAGCACGACTTCCTATTTAGGCTCGAGGGTGGCGCTGATTGTCAGCGCCTTCCCATCCGTGTGGTCGGGGTCGAGCGGGACGGTCTTGGTGTCCTCCGCAAGCTCGAAGTTGCCGGCGTGTCGCTTGGGGTCGGGGATCTCCTTGGAGAAGTCATCGAGGGCCGCGAGGACGGCCGACTCGTCGACCGCTTCGGCGTTTTCCACGCACTCGACGTCGCACTCGTATGCGTGCTCAAAGGAGGTGCCGACGGTGATGACCCCCATGGGCCCTGGCATCTTCAGCTTGAGGTAGGCGTAGTTTGGGATCGCCATGAACTTGGCGTACCCTGGTCAACCGATGATTGCGTGGTAGATGCCACGGAACGTGACCACCTCGAAGGTCAGATCCTCCTTTCGGAAGTTTGAGGGGGTACCGAAGCAGACGGGTAGCTTGACGCGGCCGATCGGGAGCGCCTTCTTTCCTGGAACTACCCCGTGGAATCGTCCCGCGCTGGGAAGGAGCGCGGTCCTCGGGATCCCCAGGAGGTCGAGGGTCACGACGTAGATGATGTTGAGGCTGCTTCCCCCATCCATAAGCACCTTGGTGAGGCGGGTGTTGAGTACGATCGGGTCGACGACGAGCGGGTAGACCCCCGCGTTGGGGACGTGCTCGGGGTGGTCGTCCTGGTCGAAGGTGATCGGCGTGTGGGACCAGTCGAGGTATCGAGGAGCCTGGGCTCGAACGGAGAAGACCTCCTGACGCCCCCTCTTACGCTGACGCATACTGAGTCGGGTCGAGGGTCCCCCGTAGATCATGTAGCAATCGTGAACCTCGGGGAAGCCCCCGTTCTTGCCGTCGTCCCCGTCGTGCGGATCCCCCTTCTTGTCATCTTTCTTGAAGCCAGGAGAGTCAAAGTATTTCTTGAAGTGCTTCTTGAGCATGCGACAGTCCTCGAGATTGTGGTTGGTCGGTCCCGTGTGATAGGGACAGGGCTCTTTCAACATCTTGTCGAAGGTGCCCCCGTCGAGAGGGGGCCCTCGAGGCTTCTTCTTGTCTAACGCAACGACAAGATCGTCGGGCTCGGCGTCACGTCGGCCCGGCTGGTTCTTCTTGTTGTTATTGTCGTTGTTCCTCTTGGGCCCGTTGTTCGAGCCCCTGGGCTCGTCCGCCTTGGCCTTCCCCTTGTCTGGGGTTGCGTGGAAGAATGCGCCAACGGCTTCCTCGCCGGCTGCATAGTTGGCGACGATGTCCATGAGCTCATTGGCGGTCTTGGGGGTATTCCATCCCAGCTCCCGCACCAACTCCTTGCAGGTTGTTTCGGCGATGAATGTCGTGATGACGTCATGGTCGGAGATGTGGGTTAGCGCGGTACGTTGCCTCGAAAACCGACGGGTGAAGGTGCGGAGGGTCTCCCCTGGCTTCTGCTTGCAGCTGCGGAGATCCCAGGAGTTCCCTGGTCGCTCGTAGGTGCCCTTGAAGTTCCCTTCGAAGATCCTGACCAGGTCGGGCCAGTCTTGGATCAAGTCCGGGGGGAGCTCCTCGAGCCATCTTCGAGCAGTGTCGGAGAGGAAGAGCGGGAGTTGCCGAATGATGACGTGGTCGTTGTCGGCTCCTCCTAGCTGAAAGGCCAGCCTGAAATCAGCAAGCCAGAGCTCCAGCTTGGTTTCGCCGTTATATTTGACCAGGCTGGTGGGTGGACGGAAGCGGACGAGCAAGTTGGTTCGCCGGATGGTCCTGCCAAAGACTCGTGGCCCCGGTGGCTCCGAAGATCGACATCGATCTTCGTCACTGTCGTAGCGCCCACCTCGGTGAGCGCTGTAACCTCGTGCCTCAGCGTCGCCGTACCGGCGTCGATTGTTCTCCTGCGGTGGTCGATCGTCGACGATGCGGTCTCGAACCGGTCGTCGCTTTTGTCGAGGGGGCACGTCCTGATGCTCGGAGGCAGCTCCTCTGCGCCTCGAGGCCGAGCTCTCTGCCTGCTGCACGGCCGCAGTTTGGAGAAGCCCCTGGATCTCATTCCTGATGCGTCGCGCTTGGGGTGTCGATGGCGCCGGCATGTCACGAAGCAGCATCGCGGCCGCCACAACATTTTGGCTGGCACGATTGTAGACGCGGGGCTCGTTTGCCCCCTCCTCGACGATCTGTCGATGGACTTCCCAGGCCCGCTCGCGAGCTCCTCCACCCTGTGGGCGTACACGATCTCGCTCGAGGGCGTGCTCGAGCTGCTGGAGTCGTAGGTGTTCTTCCTTGAGCTTGGCGAGCAGCTCTTGGACTTGTGTGATCTGGATGTCCTGAGGTGGATCGGCTTTGTCAGGACTCAGGGGGTCGGCGTCCCGTGTTGGTGTAGTGTTGCCCCCTCCCCCTTCATCCGTGGCTGCAGCGTCGTTGGCGTCGTCCTGGGAGTCAACCTGGCTGTCGAGGTGGAAACATTCCCGGGTGGGATCGTAGTCCTCATCGGGGGAGTCCGAGTCGGGGTAGCCGTGGTAGAAGTGGGGGAAAGATCCCTTGCTCTCTTCCTCTAGGCGTCACCGTAACGTGCCCCAGGTGTGACCCAGGATCGGGGCTCGTCGTGGCTCCGGGCGCTCGTCCGGCGGAGAGGTGGTGACGAGGTTGATCGTCTCTCATAGCGGGCTCTCTGGAGGCCTGCGACGTGTCTGCATCTGCGAGCCCACGGACGCAGAACAAAGTCTGGCGCTGTTGTAGAGCCCGTGTAGAAACAGGTTGTGCGGCGGTGGCGGGGTTGAGTGTGTCGGAGAAGCCGCGGGATCCCTCTGAGATGACGGTATGGCAGAGCCAGAGTCGGGCTCAGAGAGGTGCCCGCCCCCGACCCGCAAGCATGGGTCAAACAGGCTCCCGAAGGGAGGAACTGTGTCGCCAGCTGAGACCGGGGGAACGACATCCGACGTCTCGGGATTCGTGCGGTGAAGAGTGCGTCGGCGTCGATCGCGCCCCCTCCTGGTAGCAAGCAAGAGGCGCGAGTGGTGGGACCGTCGCCTGGTCCTCCTTGGCCCCGGCGTACCGGAGCCACTGCTGTCCATGCCACTAGCTGAGAGCAGAACCATGTCGCGGCCGTGGCCCGAGGACATGAACTCTAGACTCCCGAACTAGACGATGGTGGCGAATGGAAGTGATAGGATCGTGGAATCCATCTAGGAGAGTAGTTCGGAGATGATTGACACGGAAAGCCCCCCTACCTGGCGCGCCAACTGTCGGTGTTATGACCCGGGGGTCAAGACCACCGGCTAGTGAATTTGTATATTGCGTGCTCCCTCTCCCAGATGTGATGCAAGAAGAACACAAGATTTATCCTGGTTCGGACAAAGAAGACCCTACGTCCAGCGGGGAGGATGGATTGTATTATCTTGCACCGAAGTGCTCGTACAGGGGGGTACAAGCAGGTTACACAGGGGTGCTCAGGATGAGCTAAGGCCTAGGGCTAGCGGGGCTATCCTAGGAGGTCGGTCGATCGCTTGAGGGGTCGATCAAGCAATCGGGGTGTGGTGTATGAGGATCAGAATTGTTGTTCGAGTGCGAAGTATCCGAGCCAACTGTCCCTTCTTCTATCCCAGCGTCTCCTTTTATAGACCAAGGGGAGGTCTGAGAGTACAAAGTCCTAAACTGTTGCAGCATGGGAGGGATGTCCGTGGCGACATGCTGGCGAGGGGACGTTGATCACTGTGGCGGCGTGGCCTTCCTGTCCTTCCGGTGTTCCAGGGCATGTGAAGGAAGACTGGACATTACGGCATGTCACGGCGCAGTAGGGTTGACCTTCTGTAGACGGGTATGAGTCCCACAGCTGAAGCGGGACGGGGTGGACAGGACGGATCCCATACCGGAGTGGTTGGAGGCAGGGGTCGAGCCTACCGGTGAGGGGGGGGGGTTGAGACCGGCGTGGCCTTGTCGTATCCCGAAAACGCCGTCGAGGGTTGTCCTATTCACGGCTCGAGGGGTGCCTCCGATGTCCGTACTCGCGACGTGGTTACAACGGCAGCATAGTTGACGGAGGTCCGGGGCATGGGCTGTGAGTTGATGGATTTGACCGCGGTCGTGGGTGCCCATGGCGTTTGACGGGGGCAGGTGGGCGCGTCGGATCCCCTTTAACCCATACCGGGAGCAGGTGAGCTGGTCGAGCTTCCCGCACGGGGGTCGTTCGTTCGACCCCCTTTCCGTCATTCGACGGGTTGAAGCGGAGACGGAGGGGTCGTTCGTTCGACCCCTGTCCGTCAGTTGGAGTCGAGGTGGAGGCGGAGGGGTCGTTCGTTCGACCCTTGTCTGTCAGTCGGAGTCGAGGCAGAGGCGGGGGGTCGTTCGTTCGACCCCTCGTCCATCCGTATCTCCGGTAACGGGCCGGCCCACGTTCGGTTGCTATTGTTGGAGAGGGGGGCCTTCGTGTGATGGGCCTTTTTCCGCGGTCTCGAATGGATGGTTGGGTCCTATCTTAAAAATGGTTGTTATGTTGAATGTTAGTTTATCGAAGGGTTTAGGGTACCCCTTACCTTTGTACCCGACACAATAATTGATAATTATGTGCCCAAGGATATTCGCATTGCAATGCTTATATAGTTGTCCAACACAAGAATCTTTATTTCAAAATTTAGAAAAATATATTTACATTAGAAATAAGAGATATTTTGTGTCTACATACAAAATTAGTTTAGTCTGATACTTTGATTTTTTATGTAACAAACAATGTCTATAAAACATCATGATTTTGAAGTAATAACAAACAATGTCGATGAAACATTAGAAGCCTAATTTACACTTGTTTATATGTTTTAAGCATGCACAAAAGCAATATTGTTTTATCTAATTTGAACTATAATTAAAATTGTAACCGGTATTTTATGTTTTGATAAGTTAAAGACATCAATTAATTTATAAGGGTATGTTTACACCGTGTGTTATTGTTAAGTTATGAGTAGAATGTTCCCTAAAAAAGTTACTATTGATTTCAAGCTATTTTGTCTTTTATTAGTTTTTTTAAATAATTACGCAGTGGTGAGATGAAAAATTATATAAAAAAGTAAATGTGAAAAAATATAAGAAAATATTACAAAATCAATTCGATAAAGATAGCATAATCTGAAATTTATTTTGGTCATGGTATTAAGAAAAAAATCTTTGACACAATACAAGCCAAATTTATCGTATTTGGACCGTAGATGCACCTATTTGCCAAGTTGTTGCACTAACTTGAGCATTTTACAAGTTACTGGAACAAATTGGACCCGCATGCCAAGTTGTTGCACTAAATTAAGCATTTTATAAGCTGTGGACTAATTTGCACGTGGTGGCACAGTTATTGTATGGTACATATAATTTACTCTAATTTAAAACAAGGGAGTATATTCTTTACTATAGTTGCTAGGGTTATTTGGATTCACACCATTGCAATTTTCAAACTTTGGAGAAACGTCATTACTATTCGGCTATTTTGAAGTGTGTCATTACAATTCTTCGCTTCCTATAAAAATACCATGGGATACGTATGAAAATGACTTGGGCCTAGTTACAGGCGTATATGAATACGTATACTCATAGCAGCTTCTTTCCCATGTCTGAAAATTGCAATGGTGTGAATCCAAATAACCCTAGTTGCTAATTGTGTTGCATTTGGATGATTCCGATGGGTAGATGCTTTGGCCTTATGTCTGAAAGTGGACAAACTAAAAATGGTTATACTTGCCTAACTAATGCTCACTCGTATGGGTACTATTGTCTATGGCTATCATAGTTATTAAGATTGAACCGGAGATCAAGCGATCCAAGCAGGACCTAGGTGGATCATTGTGGATGTTAAATGGACTTTTTTGTTTAACAACACCAAAGAGGCCACAAACCACGGCCTTGGCCCATCTATGTGTACTAGGGATCCCTGTGTACTATCCCAACCCAAAGAGGCCACAAACCACGGCCTTGGCCCCGTTCCCGTGAAGAGGCGAGCCGCGAGCCCGCGACCCGCGAGCGACCGCAAGGCAAGTCCACAAAGGAAAAGGGGAAAGGAAAGAGCAGCAGCGACGCGCACAAAAAAGGGGGGAAAAAAATCCTCTCGTCACCGCGAGCTCCCCGCCGACCTTCCCCGTCTCCGTTGGTGATGGCATCTCAGAGCTCCAAGTCCGCGGACAACGCCGCGCCTGCGCCGGAGGCCGCAGCCACCGAAGAGGCGGCTCCGAGCGCTGCTTCCTCAACACCGGCACAAAACCCTACCGCTGCTGCAACCGCGGTGGCCGGGGCCACAGATCTGGAGAAGAAGATGCGCCGCGCGGAGCGGTTTGGGACGCCAGTGGTCAAGTCAGAGGAGGAAAAGCGCAGCAGTCGCGCCGAGAGGTAAGTGTTCTGTGGATCACCTTTCCTAGGGTTTAGAGGATTTGTCCTAACAAATCCCGAAGTTCATGTTGGAAAGTGTTTATTCAAGCACAATATGTCACTAATCTCCTAGCAAAATATTTGTGTGTATGTCACTAATCTCCTAACAAAATAGATGTACGGTGTTGCAGTATGCATGTTTTGGTGATTGAGTGTGTATTGAATTGCAATACTTTAGGCTTTTTGTTACTAAAGTAAGTACTTAGATGAGGTCTAGCCTCACTTTAGGCTTTTAGGGTACTATAAAGTACATAGACAAGGTCTAGCTCCATATATTTCAGTTCTCTACCTGTGTTCTTCTGAGGTTGCAAGGCACGTGGGGGTGATGTTGCAGCAATTATGTGCTCTGCATTATTCGATGAGGTGTCCAATTGTTGCTGTTCTTCATAGAGATTTCAGTGCATTTCAGCACCTAAGCAGCTAGGTCCTTGCATGAATGATGTTTTATTGTTTCAAGTGTTTGATGCAGTCTGTAACTAAGTTATTTGATTGTTGATACCTTTGAGCCTTTCTAATTTTGTAGGTTATGTGTCCCTTGATACTGCCTGTGTATTGAATTTTCAACCTAGAGTTGCATCCATGGTTTCTTTGTTTGTTGTGTAGGATAGCAAGTTAGGAGTTCAAAAGATTTATGTACTTAGTTTAATTCATAGGTGCTCAGTCTTTAGATGACCACAATACAAGTCATGGACAATTAGATGCAAGATCTAGTAAATAAAATTTCAGAATATATCAGTCTATTTTGTTTCTAGGTATGGAGCTTGCTTGGTATATTGCCTATCTAATTAAGCCATAAGTGTGTAGATTTGAGCCATCAAATCTATAGCTTACTTCTAGATTTTAACTTTTTATTTGATGTTCTAACCTCGGTGATAGTCAGATCCGAGTGTGCTAGATTAGTGCCCAACTGGCATGGTTTCCACTGGCTCAGGGTCCTGCTACAGTTCCATTGGCTACTAGCTCATGTTAGCAAGAGGGAAAACCGGCTTCACCTGAGAATGCCAAGCCAGAGCTGACGGGAACCGTGCCAAAAGGGCCCTTAGTTTTGTTACTTAAGTGGTAAGAAGATTCTAGGTAATAAAATTATGATATGGTGTTATTGAACCCTTAATTGCATATGACGGTGTAACTTCATTATACAATATCAAATATTTTCTGTATACTTTTGGGGTGCTTACACTGAAACTAAAGGTAGTGTCATACAGATATATAATCTATTCATTTGTATAGTGTTTCATGTAAGTTCTAGATAAGGTTGAGTTGCTGCTTAAAACCAAGCACAACTTCACTTTTCACTCCACTCATGGGCCAAATTTAGTAGAGCCTCTGCTCTTTTGTGTTTATTCGAGCATACTCCAAACTTTGATCGTTCCTGTTTGGCTGATCAACTTTCCAGATGATATATATTACAGTTACTAAGTAAAATGTGTTTCACTTGTCTTGTCTACAAGATTTGGGACTGGATCTTCAAGTGTAAAGGAGGAAGAGAAGAAGAAGTCCAGGGCTGAGAGGTGTGTTAATCATAGAAAATCCTCTAACGTCGTTCAAAGTTTTTTGTATGCTCCCAAGTAGTGAACTTATGCTTTGTTAAATGAATGGAATTGCCAGGTTTGGCCTTGCCCCATCCTCTTCAGATGAGGAAGCTAAGAAAAAGGCCCGTCTGGAACGATTTGGTCAGGGCACAAATGTTGACAAGGCGGAAGATGAAAAAAGAAAGGCCCGAGCAGCACGGTTAGTGAATGTGACATTGTCATATCATTCCTGATTATTCTCTGCGGAACCTAGAAACCAGCTCATCTCTTCACAACTTCATCAGATTTGGAGGTACATCTAGTGGATCAGCTCGGGAAAATGGCAAAGACAGCTCCAAGCCGGTATGTTTTACATGATTATGTGAATAACTTTGGGCATCTAGTCCACATGATTTTGTTCAGAACTTTCACCTCCAATTGGTGTTTATTTGGCACTTCCCTCTTCCTCTGTTTGTATTTGATTGGCACAGGATGCAGCCGCTGTTATAGGCACAGCTTGATTTCAGCACTCCGCCTTTGATGAGGTTAGACAATGCTGTTACCCTCCCGAAACAACGTTTTCCTTACCAAAACCTGCTGCTGTAGTTTCCCTAACATGAAAAGAATCAACTTCGTCTTCTGCAGGTCTCAGATATTATCCTAGGAGACTTTTGGTGAAGCCATAGCTTGTACACCACTAACTGCATGAACGGCGTCACGTGTTTCCCAGTCATGCTGAGTGATGTTTATCGTGTATGACTTTCTTAGTTGCTGGGCACTGGCAGTGTATCTAGATTTGCTGCCTGGTTTGTGGATGGTCATGTACCTTCGGTTGCCGATACCATTTGGTGGGATTTTTTCGTTTCCATGTACCCCAGTTGGACTAGTTATTAACTTTTAGAAGACAACAAGGTGGCCTTCTTTTGTTGTGCCCCGTGTTTCTGTTACGACAATGCTAGACTAGAAAACGAGATATGGAAACCCATAATCACCTAGCATGGCATCTGAGTAACAGATAACGCATGCGGTGCAGTGCAGGTGCGGTGCTCGTCCAGTGGATAAATGGTCCCATCTGTGAAAAGCTACCGGGACGGTATGGTTGTATCGTATGGCTTCAGCAGAATGTCGTTGGCACTCCCTCTGTCAACAGTATAACATTCTGTGAGATAAACTCGTCAGTTAACATAAGCAAGTAAAGCCCCTCTAGATTCATTCTTTGTAAATAGCGGCTCCACATGAGCCGTCTTATTCCATTCTCTACAGATGCTCCCCTAAACAGCTAGTATGTATAAATCGCCGTAGTTGAAAATGAACAGATGCACTCTAAATAGTGTTGTGAAACGACAACTATTGATTAACAGGCACCTCTTCACAAATAGGTGTCTCTTTATGAAGTGATCTCTTCTAGACATTTACTCGGGACACCCCTTCTTCATATGTATATATATCTAAAAGATCAATGAAACAAAGATAATTCTACCAATCACTTGTTTATTTGTATTCATTTTCTAACAAATAGCACTATGAATACTTCACGGAGGCACAGACAACTGAATGTTCTGCACGGTAACACACGGTTTCGATTTCGTTTCGATTTCGTAGTGCAGCGCGCTCGGTGGTCTCGATCAGTGGCCGTAGAGTTCCTGGTGGGCGACGAGCTGCGACCGCCGCTCGATGGTGTAGCGCAGCTGCTCCTTCACCCGCCGCAGCGCCAGGAGGACGGACTCCACGTCGCCGTGCGGCTTCGGGGCGGCCGCGGCCGGCTGAGGCTGTGGGTCGGCTAGAACGATCGCAAGCTTGTTGGTCTCTTCTTCTTCCTGCTGTTCTCCCTCGTGACTCCAGGCACGGACCCCTCGTGCTTGCGCGCCGTTGTCCTGCGCTCTTGGACCGTCGTCTGTTGCTGCTGCTGCAACGAGCTGGGGATCGACCAGCACAAGCGCTAGCCTGTCGTCGCTTTCGTAGAACGCTTCTTCGGATTTTGCCGAGCCACAGCCACTGGATGCATCAAGGTGTTGCCTGGCGCAAGAACACACACTACACGAGTCATATATATGCAGTAGTACTACATGTGAGAAATAAACTGCAAATTAGAGCTGCAGAAAAATGGAATGCATTTGCTTATTATCGTTTGTTGTTACTTGTGGTCATGTGCTTGCAAATGCACAATCGTTTGGGAAGTTATGTAGCGTCCACCGATGTGATAAAAGAAAGTTGGTTTGCTTCACTGTTCACTCTTAAGTCTGATGGGTGCACTGCAATGTCTGTCCACGTCCCATGCAGGCATGCTATGCTAAAGGGCGATCATTCTGTTCTAAGGCAAAGGGAAGCACTAATTGTTTCCTCTGTACCTAACATGGTGAAAGATGCCTATTGGAGCTACCATCCAGGGCTCAAAAAAGGCAAACATTTAAGAGGAGGAATGCTGTCATAATTCACGCGTGAAGTCTGGAAGAACTAAAGGCAATTCCTCTAGACAAAGATAAGAAAGCTAAAATCCGCTAACTATGATGAAGACAAAAACGAATCCCTAAATTAAGCAGGTTTTTTTTATCCACAAGAAAATCAACTACCAATTGGCACTGAGTTGATCTGCACGCGTACCTCTCTGAATCATGGTCGCCGCCACTCCCCTCTGAGCTGCAGTGTGTGGTGTTTCCGGCAAGATCCACGCAAGAGCCAGGCCGGGATTGCTCTGACACAACGGAGCACCAGCTCCCGTCTTGGGAGGACAAATTCACCTGAGTGCATGATCCCTCCGATGATTCCCTGGCGATGTCCCTGTCGGCGTCGACGTCTCCGGATGGAGCGGATGGCACAGAACCGTCAGTTGTCAACGAGCCAGGGCTGTTCCTCTCCTCCGCCTCCACCTTCACCTCCGGCGCCTGCTGGTGACCGAAGCGGCCATTGGAGGAGAGGGACCCAATGGAGCCGTCCGAGAGCTCGACGTCCAGAATCTTGAGGGATTCCAGCTTCTTGATGGCCCTCCTCAGCCTCCTCTCCGCCTTGTTCCTCACCTTGACCTCGTCGGCGAGCTTCTTCTCTAGCTCGTCCAGCTATGGCCCAGACCGACCATGAAATCGACGGAAAAGAGAAAGAGAGTTCAGTTAGTATGTAAGCCAATAGGAATTAAAAGAGGATGAAGCAGTACGGATTGGAATGTGCTGCAGAAGGTGGGATAAGATGTGATGTACATGTACCCTTTTGGACAGTTGGTCGGCCTCCTCCTTTGCGGCCTTGGATGCCACCCTCTCTGCGAGAAGCCTCCCCCTCAGGCACTCCACCGTCCTCATGCCACCGCCACCGCCACCGCCACCACCGTTACCATCCCCACCACCCCCACCGCTCACCCTGCAATCAATGCAACGAAACACAAATGCGGAGCCAGCTCAGAGATTGATCCTAGGATCCCAATGGAGCCAGAGCCACCACCAGCAAGCAGATCAATGCAAGAACTAAAACTCCTATAGCACCACTTTCCAAAAGAAAGAAAAGAAAAGGGAATGATGCATTGATGCTAGAGTTTCCAAATGAAAGAAATAAAAAGGAAAGAAAAGAAAAGAAAAGAAACGATGCTGGGAGGCAGCCATGACCATGAATCATGAAACCATCCACGAATGCAAGAAATAATGCACCAACTCGGGGGAATTTGGCAACCTGCATTGCACCGTCTGCGCAGCCATTCTCCGATCCTTCTTTTACCCAAGCTTGGCGCAGATGGGCGTGTGATATGATAGCGCTCGGCCTCTGGGTACTAATCTGCAGCGTTTGGCGGCGGCCCTGGGCGCTTCTTGCGTGCGGCTCTGACTTTTGTGCTCGCGGGCAGGGGAGGGGACGGCGCAGCGGCTGCTGAATTGGAGGAGGCTTGAGGCGGAAGGCGTCGGCCTCTGCTGTCTGTTCGGGGCGTGAGCCGTGGGGGTGAGTGAGGCAATGCGCCACAGGCACACAGCACGCTCCCTGTTCCCTGTGCGAGTACCCTGGGTCTGGGACTGGGAGAGGAGTACTCCTTGTTGGAATTAGATCTCCTCCTGTTAGGCCCAACGGACTAACGGGTCCTAGGTCATGCGCCCTGATCGGGGGCGCTCAACTTTGTGGTTGGTGGGCCCTCGTCGCACAGTGCTATAAAGACTAGGTGGAGGCCGGAACGCTAGGCACGCGAATCAAGGTTCACCTGCGCCGCCATCTCCCCACCTACGTCTAAACCCTAGACCGATCTAGAGGGGACGCTGCCAGCGGCGGAAAGTGCCACCGACGCGGCGAGCACCCGGATGACGACAGAGGCGACTGCTAACGGGACAACGACGCCCATGGCGGACGGCGGCTCCAACCCTAACACCGCCGCCGCCACTGCAACTCCTCCGGTTGATGGATCCGATCGGTATTCCACCTCTCTCTCTGTCTACCTTTCTCTATACATGAACCGCACTATACCTATCAACTAGAACCCGTTCTATCCACTGGATCCACTCCTAGACGATGCTAGAACTCTATCACTCCTACCCTCGAAAAGAAGCACGGGATTTGATGACCACAGGGGGACGGTTTTGTCCGCGAGACCGTGAACGCCACCCGTGACCGTGAGGTGCATTACTGGCGTCACTGGAAACATCCCTTCTCTTTCACTACACTCCATGACTCCAGTACATGCTTCAGTCACCGCATTTTCTGTTCTTCTTTCTTTTTGCACCACTGGAAAAAAAAATATGGATATGAGAATATGTGAGGGTTTTTTCCCGTCACCGAAGACAGAATACAAGCAAGGTCCTAGAATGCAACGTTGTAGCAGTCACGTCACTGACTACACGAGGATATGTGACTGTGTGTTGAGCTCAAAAATATACAGTACGGAGTGCTTGGCAGCTGCCAAGTGCCAAGGTACAAGCCCTAACCTAAAAAAAAAAAACTGATCCTGCAGATCACCGTAGATGGTACAGATAAGAATGCTAACGATACTAAAAGCAACGCTGTACTTACCCGTAATAATAATGCTAATACAGCTATTAACAAAGGAGATGGTGGCAGGGGACATGTGGGGCAACTGCCTTGGGCCTTGCAAACTGCAATCCTGGTTTCTGTCATCGTGTATGTAAGCGAGGGTGGAGCGGACGGCAGAAAGGGAAGCCACGTGACAAGCCCGATCCTCCTGTTGGCTGCCTGGCTCATTCATTTCAACCCGCTTGCTGCTGTTCGACCCGAGCCGGCCGGACGCCCAGCCCTGCTGTCCTCTTGCTGAATTTTCTTTTCCTCGTGGTTTTTAGCAGCGGCTGAAAAGAATGCCTGGCACAGCCACCGACTTCTCATTTGTTTTCTTATAGAAAAATACAGTACATCTAGACGAGTGCACGTAGCATTGTACCATACCAGGACAAAAATCGCGTCGAGCGTCCTTGTCGCGCTGCCTCACGAGCTGCCCGCGATTTGAACCGAACTGAAGTGACCTGAATCGGGGAGAACCGACAAGATGGCGCAGCGATAACAATGACACTTGAGCGGTCCCTGCTCGCATGTGGATTCTCAATACGGAGTATTCCCTAAAAAATAATGTGCCAACGAAGAGTTTTTTTTGGAATTTTATAAGCACGCAGAGTTAGGTGAAACAAAGCATATATAGGCTAATCGGAACTGACCTGCCATGTCAAATGCAGAGAGGAATTGGCTGGAGAGGTGCTGGAGGAAGATTATTGGCATTCGGCACACCGCCCACGCCCAAAGCTGTGAAGCTTGATTGCTTTGTGAACCTACTTCTAATGAGATTCTCTTATCTCCTCCTGCCGCATTAGCTG